>JAAGNO010018682.1:0-35189 GCA_033439905.1 Ceryle rudis | reverse complement strand
TTGAAGCTTAGTCACATCCCTCGTGCACCCAATATCCGTGGCTCCTCTCCCCTCCTGCCCCCTCCTCCCCTCTCCTCTCCTCTCCTCTCCTCTCCTCTCCTCTCCTCTCCTCTCCTTCCCCTGAGGCACTAAGCTCTAAATAATGAAGAAAGGATTTCTGGATGGAAAGGGTGTGTCCAGCTCAAGATGTTGTAGAGTATCTGAGAAGATGTCTTCCATAATGCACTTTGCTGCCAGTCTTCCTGGCTAATTGCTTTTCCAAAGTCCTATAGTCCATAGATCTGAATAGTATATGTATTTAAGAGTCATCTTCATAAAAATTTACAGAAAGCGAAGTAGAAAAGTTAGGTGGTTTAGCTGAGGCTACACAAAAAAAAAAACAAAAACCAGCAACTAACTCGATCATTGTTTCATAAGGACAAAGTAATGCAAAACAGAGAAAGGCTATGCATGGAGATAATGGGTTAAATTTTGACTTCTCTGTAATTTCTACCTATCTTTCTTTAAATCACTTTCCCACACACAGGCTCAGAGCAAAATCTGTGGAAAGCATCTGATATCTGCAGCAGACATATTTAATGGAGGAAGATGTTCTGGCTCACAAACTCCAATTAGTTCTAATATTAGACTTGTCCATAAAATATACAGTGTCCCTAGTTTTCCACAACCACATCGATAAACATTATTGCACGGGGATATAAATATAACTCATTAGTTTGTTGACACTCAATATCTTATATATATATGCAATGCCATCCTGCTATTATTGATACTTTTTTAATGGCACAGTATCATTAAGCAGTAATGTTTTACTTCTATTAATATCATTTGGGCTGGTTCTTAATAACTATGCCAGAGTGACTGCAGCATCATTCACGGGATGTAGGTGAGCGCATAATATATTTCTCAGTATATCATCCATAACATTCAGCTTCCTCCATGACCAGAACATCAAAAAGTTCTTCCAACTCCAGCTGCTCACTTCAGGACTTGTGGAGATCTGTAGATGAATGTCCTGTCCAAAAACTTGCCTGTTTGAAACCCATGTTGCAAAAATATAGTGGCAGATTTCCACTGTTTAGTGGCTCAGTCATCTGCTGTATCACAGTTAGATGTACAAAGAAAATAGCTGAAAATCTGACAGGGTACCACTGTACAGAGGATTGCTCCCATATTCTGGGAGCAGGGCAGGAGTTCAGCATTTCTCCAGGGATATCTTGATTGCAACATTCTGACTCTCTCAGTGGCCTTGGAAAAATTTCTTTAAATTCTTCCTGGCTTGTCTTTTCTTTTTGTCTCTTGACAAATTCACATTTTCTTTTGAAAGATGTCTCATTTAGAAAATCTCTGTTTTGCCCCATGTTTTTGTGATAATGATGAACAAACGTCAAAAACAGTGGACAGACAACACTCTTGCCTCCTGTCCTGTCAAAAGCCAGATTGCAGAGGATCAACTTCTAAGGGCAAGATACCTTCATGCCCTTGAGTGGCATGAGGCCTTGTTTTCTTGGCTCCATCCCCATTCTTTGCCATCTCAGTCAGAGGAAATTTGGAGATTGCTCCAAAAGCCTGAAAAAAAATTTACTACCTCGTAAGTCCTCCACTAAATGCAAGAGCTGAAGGAGTCTCCACCTGAACTTCCAGGAGCAAATCTTTGCACCCAGCTGATGGCAAGGAGCCAGGTGTGCACTGTGGGCTGTGCAGGAGCTCTTCTGGTAACATGGACAACAAGTTCACACTGCTGCAAGCAGGCCATTCATGTGAAGACACTTTTCTCAATGTCCACAGGAAGACAAATTGAAAGACTGAGAGTAAAAGACAATCTCTCCCACAATAACACTTCAAATTACTGGAACACAGATTAAATGCAATTGCCTGATAACCATTAGCTATTTAATTTCATGCCCTGGGCAGTGTACAAAAATGTTGATTGCTGATATCACTTACCCCACTGAGCCCAGTGAGTCATAGCTGACCTATACCAGACTAAATGAAAGGACTTCCAGGGTTCTTTTTTCTTTTTTTCCTAGGGAAAATAAGGCAGCAAAAAGGAGTAACTTCATTTTTGTGTACATGGAATTGATCAGAGCAGGATCCAGGCATCATCCTGCATCCTCTCCCAATACCCGTCCCTGGCCAAGCAGTATAGAGAGAGACAAGCACCAGTCACCCGATAGTGCATGTGGGTGCTGTGGGGTTAACACCCCAGGCCCTGGCTGCAAGGCTGATACTTTACAATCTGAGAGCAAAGGCTACCTCATAGCAACTTTTAAACCTACTAGCTGTAATGGCTCTGCTAAATCTACCACATGACTGTAATTACTGCAGTTAGTAATTACACAGTGCTCTCCAGTAATCTTTCACATCAGCTCTGTAGGTGAGTATGTTATGTATGTGAGGGCGGTGAGACACTGAAACAGGTCGATCAGGGAAGCTGTGGATGCTCCATCGCTGGATGTGTTCAAAACCAGATTTTTGAGCAACCTGGTCTACAGGGAGGTGGCTCTGCCTATGGCAGGGGAGTTAGAACTAGATGATCTTTAAGATTCCTTCCAACCCAAACCATTCTATGATTCTATGATTCTATGTTCTCATGGTATTGTGCTCAGCAGCAGGAAAAAATGCTGTCCAGTCATTTAGGTCCACCATTTTTTTAGGGCAATGGCAGATGATAAAATAGCCTTCATTTTAAAATAAAGCTTCTTTTTAATGGAAACATCATTGCTTTGTATGCTATGTCATATTTCTTTTAAACTGCATATCTCATGTTACCAGCTGAAGGAATTGCTCTTCAGTCAAAGCTGTAGAAAGATGTGGTTTGGTATTACAGGTGCCTGCTTTAAAACCTGTTGTTCTGCAAGGCAGTGTGGGATGGCATTAAATAATTTTCTGTGTCTGAAAGATGATGACATAAAGTAAAAGCTGCAAGAATTAAACAAAATGTCAATAAAGCAGAGATGATACTTTCAAAATTGGTGACTTTTCCTATAACAAAGCTTCTTCATGGTGGTGACAGGCTGTACACAACTGTAGGCTCAGTGAAGTCAGGAGTGAATCAGGAGATTCTGAGACAGCCTAGTCTGGATGTGGGAAATGAAGACTGCACAAGTCTGAAGGGGATGCTGTCATATGCTTCTGGCCAGTGAGCCTGCATTGTGTCCTGTGAGGATGGGGAACTCTCCCTCTGCTGGCAGTGGAGGTTTCTTCTCTATACTAAGACAGTCCACTTTGCTTGTCCCTGTTCCTCTGAAATCAGTCTGAAACCCCCCCCTCTACAGGCAGGATGACAGTTCCTGATCATGGGAAAATCAGACACTTGCCTCCTCTGTTTCATCTTTTCAAAGCCTTTTACAAAAATTAAGCAGTGAAATGAAACAGCCAAGTGATCCAACAACAAAAGACTTCATTACCTTTGCAGTTGTTTGAGGTGGTACATCCCTGAAATGATTGAATGGTTAACAGCAGTTCTGGCCTTGTGTGGTTTTCATCTCACCAACACAGTAACAAAATGGCTTTGTAACACCCAATCATTTACATCCTTGACTAAAGCAGAAGACTTAGGAGCATCTTTTCCTTCAGCTGCCATTGCAGCCATCTGATTGGCACATCACATCATTTATTTACTTTGCTGATAGAATGTAATTGGGTATAATTGCTGAAGCATCTTAAATAATTCTAAATACAGGAATTGATTTGGGGATTAAATGGAATATGATAATTGCATAATTGAACAAAGTAGCTGGAGTCCTCACCCAGCTAAGTGGATTTCATGATTGTGTCTGATTGCATCAGAATATAAATCAGCTTGATTTGCATGGCTGAAATCAGCTTCCCCTTCTCTCTCTAGAGCTGGCTCTAAGTAGGTCACATCCAGCAGAGCAGGAGTAAGGGAGCAGAGACCTTGAAGAGAAGCCCCTTGGATTTGGCGCTAGATGATGGAGAGCATCATGGTCTCTGCTAAGCAGAAACTTATGTTCCCCTGGGGGGGTGGGCACTTTTCCCAAGGGTTTTGAGTGTTCTGTAACTGGCCAGGAGCTGTTCAAGCCTTACCTGGGCCTGGGGGAATTTATGATACTGCTTTTTAAATTCTTGTATCTTTGACAGTTTGGACCATAGCTTCCTGGGAGATGTCTCTCAAGATCACTCTGCCAAGGTAATTTTCAATAGAAGTGAGGAAATTCAAGCAACTTCACCCCAAGAAAAGTTGAGCAGTTAGACATTTCATGAAAGGGTCTTTGTCTCTCTTGATGTGCTTCTAGTCCCAACAGAGTTAATCCACAGCATGGATATGTTACCCTTCTTGTTTTGTTGGAGGACTCCAATTTCCCAATACAAGTTGTCCAAAAAAGCTGGCTGAGGCTGGAGCAGGACTTTTCAGAAGGATTAGTTCTATGGCCATATGCCAGTCTAATTAAGAAGACTATAAAGTGTGCAGTCCTTCAAGTGCCTCTACATGAGCCACTGGTACTCTGTGGATTTTTTTTTAATTCAGGAAGAGCACAGATAGTCCTAGGATAGGAGATTTACATTGTCAACATCATCATTTGCAGTTTATAAGTAATAACATGTGCAAACTAATGTTAATTGTTTGCACATTCGGAAAAGCAATATGATTCCCAACTCTTTTCTCTTTCATTTTGTCTTTGTGTGTGTGTCTCCATATGTGTAATTTAGGCTCCATCTATTGGTTCATTACCTTTTCACAGCAGTTTGTATCTGTAACATTCCACGCAAATGTTTACAACCACATTACTGCATGACTGCACTGGCTGTTAATCGTTTGTTAACATTATAAAATTACATATATCGGTTGTGTACCTGTATTAGAAGGAACATGAGGAATAGAGAATCACCTCTATAAATAGGTTGTTTCTAATATTAAGAATGGCACTAAATTCTATTAACTTTATTAATTATGTGTATGCCTAGCACTTTGTTCTCAATGAAGCAAGACGACATTTAGAGGAAGGTGGAAGTTTCTTCTGTTGGATCAATCAGTCTGAACTTGTCATTATTCATTCCTAAGCCTTTTTGAAGGGAAAATTGTCCTTTTCCCCCAAAACTGGCATATTGATTGCTTCAGTGCAATGAAGACCTTAATCAAAGGAAATGAAAAGAAGTCTGAGGCTCTGATGTACTCCTGGCTTTCTCTTTGAAATATTTCTGCTTTCCTTTGTGTTCATACATGAGTGCAGTCCTGCCCATGTCAAAGCTGCACTAGCAGAAACAGAACACCAGGACCATCAGACCTGGTTTCAAATTATAAGAAGGACCTGTTGTCCTTCACTCTGAGGGGTCCTTTCTCTCCATAGGGCAGGATGGAGGTAATAGCCCCAGCCTGCTCCCTGGCATTTGAAGCTGGAAGTCAGCTGAGGCACAATAATATACTCCTGCAAAACTAATAGATTACAAAATCTCAGCTAGCCTGAAAATAGGAACATGGGTTTGTTCACAAATTAGGAAAAACAAACAAACAATAATAAAAAACAATACAGGAAGGAAGGAAGGAAGGAAGGAAGGAAGGAAGGAAGGAAGGAAGGAAGGAAGGAAGGTTGGTTTTGAAAAAGAAGAGGAAACAATGGGTAATTGGAGATCTCATGGTATGCTGCTAGAAGGAGGACTGATGTCAGCAGGGATATTCACTATGTTTACCTTTGGCATGGGCACAGGTAACCTACATGTAGTTACAGCACAAGCAAAGAATGAGCTTTGTGGTAGATGCACAAAACCCAAGCTTGAGTAGCTCAGGCTTCCTCTTGCACTCTCAGTAGCTGCTTACCTGATTTCTGTCAACAGACACCAGTGATCTATATTTAGTGAAGGCACTGGTCATTTGTTTTCAGACATCACTAAGCTTAGAGACCATGTTGAAATCTGGGGAATGTTTCTTCCTTCTAGGCAGGCTACCTCTCAGTGTTTCTTAAAGTCTTGGAATGTATCTATACACAGGCATGCAACAACATGCAATATTTCTATTGCAAGATTTTATTCACTTGCTGCATTTCACAGCTAATTTTTTTGATAAAGATCTTTCAAAACTAGGGAATTTTTTAACTACTTGTTTTGGGGGGATAAAATTTATTTTACTTTTCTCAGTTCAAAATTCATATCAAGAAGGTCAGTGAAGGTATCAGCCACTGATGTATCACTTCTAGGTTTAATTAAGAATTAGAGGGGCAGAGAAAAGAGTAAATAAACACAAATCCATAGGTTTATTGTCAGATTTTGTGGTGCCTACCGTCATCTCTCAAATATGATTTATTACATATTTGGTGTATTGTGAGACACTTGTGTTGTAGAGCAGCTAGAATCACCAGCTTCATACTTTCAGCTCATAATGTTATCAAGAACTTAAGGTTTACTGGATTTCAGCTGAATGTACCAATGCTGCTGGTATATCCAAGACTGTAGTTAGTGTAGAACCTAAGTCTATAGTTTGAAAACAAAAGGGCAAATAATCTGTTTTATAGATGGATCTTCTTGATTTCACTGGACTAGGATGAACACTTGTACCTGAGTGGCCTAAGTGGTATTTGCAGTTTTGATGCAATTTTCTAGGCTAAGAGTAGCAGCTTTGAAAAGTACAAAATAAGGAGTTATTTTCATGTTGTATCTTTTTCAGAACAGACACCAAGAATAATGGATGATATTTGCAAAGACTGAAAGATTAAGAGGATTTTAATCTTTCCATTGTTCGATGCCCTTAACCATCTTCACTTTAAATGTATCAATGGTTGGATGATGACTATGGGCAAACTAATAAAACCTCTTGATGGATGAAATTCCCTAACTTCAGCCTGCTGGACTTGAAGATCCATGAAGAAGCTAGTGTTTTATAACTTTTTACTTTCAGAACCTTAACACCAAGTCAAAAGAGCACATAGCCAAAAGCGCATTAGAGAAATGGAAATTAGTGTAGGTAGGTCCCTTCCTACCGGCTAACATGCTGCTGATCTTTCTGGAGTGTTGATCAATTCCTATATTGCTTACATAAAGGCCTTTCTAAGGCATTAAAAGATTAAAGAAGCTTTAATGATAGATGATACCAGCTTAAATGTCCTAATAATATCATAAAATGGAGTTTAAACACACAAATAGGAGGCAGGTAAAACAAAGTGCAGGATGATTGACAGTGCATAAAGAAGGTTGTACTAACTTTTTGGAATTACATAACTTGCTTTGACTTCTTTATGGAAAGAGTAAGAAATCATATAGCTTTATGTTGATCCATGGGATGTAGTTTTGAGCTAACACCTTAATGCAGGCATCCGTGTGTTACCATCTCAAAAGAGCAAGTGTACTCATATCATGCTAGCTGTCATTACTGAGGTCTGTGAGGCTACAGCATGCATTCAAATTAAGGCTTTAGAAACCTGGAGCTGTGGTCCATGACCACAGAGCAGGTTACTGTTGCAATTAGAGTACTGAAAATGAATGACTGAAGATGTATTATTGCTCCATCTGCAAGAATCCCTGGGCTACTATGAAGGCAGCTAAGAGATAACCATGTCAGAAATACGTGGTAACTTCTTTATGCTTACAGATTTCCAGGGAAGTCCCAGCCCACTGTTCGAGCAATTTTTACTCTCAGTGTTATAAGCAAACAATTTACAGTCCTTCAACAATGGACACAACCTCATATGCATGAAAGATGGTATAGCAAGCCCTGAGAGCTCGTGCTGGAGGTTTCTAGGCACTGGACTTTGCCAGTATCTCCCACACACAACCCCTGTTGGAGAGATACCTGTTTTTTCCAAATAGGGGTGGGCTTCAGAGTTTTAAGAAACACTTTCAGCACCAGGAGCTGTTGACACTGAAGACACCACTCCGATCTTCAGTTAGTGATGGCTAAAACCTTGTGTTATCTGGCCACTACATTTTCAAAGGAAATGTTTAAAGATGTGTTTTCTCTGTCTACACAAACAGTCAGGTAGACATTGTCTATATGGCATTGTCTTTTTGTTTGATGACTTTTATATTGTTCATTTATATCTTGCCCTAAGGAAAATTTGGAGGCTGCTGAACCCAGAATGGATGTCTCCCCTTCCCCACTCAGTACGAACACATCTCTAAGCTCTAGCAGGGTCAAGAATTAGAAATAGATTGCCACTGTAATAACCACTGGTGGGAACATGCTCATTCTGCATCAATGTCTGTTCTCATTACAACTTCCCTAAGTCTCAGGCTGAGAAGAGCACCTAATGAGAAGAGATCAGGTCTTGAGATTCTGTGACAACTCATTTTCTTGACAAAGACAGAAGCAAAAACCAAAAACGACACAACTTTAATCTCTTCATCTGACAACTTTAAGGCTGTAATGAGAACAGACAACTGCAGAAAATGTTTCCTTTTGCTTCTGAAATGAGCCTTGTGTGCCCCATATGGAGCACTGGTGACAAGAAGGAAAACAATATTAGTGTCAAAACCACCACTGGCCTCAGCCCTTCATGAAGAGACCAGTGGAGGTCCTTCATTCTGTATAGCCTCAAGCACAGGTTTAGTACTCAGACAGTAAAGCTAGAGTCTCTGCCTCTCTGTCTCTTCCTGCATCTCAGCTTATCCACAAATGTTCTTCTGCCAAGAGCACTTGCCAGGTCAGGGAAGGATATGAAGCCACAAGGAGCTGTATCAGCATAACTATGATCCAATATTGGCCTGTGAACATAAAATTAACAGAGAAAGAGGCACACAAAGAGCACACTGAAGTAGACAAGTTAATTATCTACAGCAGATGGTGTTAGACGGGATGATAAAAGCCAAAACCCTAAAATATTGGTTATGCTTGGCAGATAGGCAGGTTCTGTGTGGAAAGAAGTACGCAAATTAACAGCCTGATTTGGAAGCATACTTAGCCCTGAAAAGGAGGAAAGGGCTCATGAGGAAAGATTCGGTCTGGGAGATGAAGGCTGAAATGATACACTCTGATAGCACATACACAAGGGGCTCACAGTAACAGAGAGATTGGGATCTGTATGAGAACAATTTTACACCAGGGTTTTTTTTTTGGCTTGTCTTTAGGATAAGACCATTTAAACAATCACATAAGCAAAAGAGACTATATATGTATATGCATAGATGAATACTTATATATATATTTAGATAAACTACATACATAGTATGTAATAAATAATTCAATATTCTTCTTATGTAGAGAGTGGACATTTTGCCAAGATATCCAAGACAGAAAACACCAGGTCAAGCTCAAGTGAGCAGAAGGAAATAATGAGATAATAATGGTTAGTATGAGAGGTGGCAGACCTCTGCAAATCAGGCAGCCTGACCTTTCTGTAGGCTGCACAAAGGGGAGCTATAACAACAGCCCTAGCAGAGGATAATGAGGTATTTGTGCATGTTTACATTAGGTCCTCCCAAAATGCAAAGAATCATAGAATGCCTTCAGTTGGAAGGAACCTCTAAAGGTCATCTAGTCCAACCCCCCTGCAGTAAGCAGGGACATCCTCAACTATATCAGGTTGCTCAGAGCCTCATCAAAACTGACACTGAATGTCTCCAGGGATGGAGCCTCCACCACCTCCCTCAGAAACCTGTTGAGTGTTCTGCTACTCTCATAGTAAAGAACTCCTTCCTAATGTCTACTCTAATTCTACCCTACTGTAGTTTAAAACCATTGCTCCTTGTCCTGTCACTACATGCCCTTGTAAACAGGCCCTCTCCAACTTTCTTGTAGGCCCCCTTCAGGTACTGAAAGGTTGCTATAAGGTCTCCACAGAGCCTTCTCTTCTCCAGGATGAACAACCCCAGCTCCCTCAACCTGTCCTCATAGGAGAGGTGTTCCATCCCTCTGATCATTTTTGTGACCCTTGTCTGGACCCGCTCCATCAGGTCCATGTCCTTCCTGTGCTGAGGGCTTCAGAGCTGGATGCAGTATTCCAGGTGAGGTCTCACCAGAGTAGAGTGGCAGAATCACTTCTGTCAATCTGCTGGTCATACTTCCCTTGATGCAGCCCAGGATGTGACTGGCCCTTTGGGCTGCAACTGCACATGGTTGGCTCATGTCCAGACTCTTGTCCACCAGAACCCCCAAGTACTTTTCCACAGAGCTGCTTTCTATGAGGTGATAGTTCATCCCCCAGCCTGTATTGGTAGTGTGGATTGTTCTGACCCAGGTGCAGGACCCTGCACTTGGTCTTGTTGAACCTTACATGGTTCACCTGGGCCCACTACTCGAGCTTGTCCAGGTGCCTTTAGATGACATCCCATCCCTCCCTTGACCACACCACTCAGCTTGGTGTCATCTTCAAACTTGCTGATGGTGCACTCAATCCTGGTCTATATCACTGACAAAAATATTAAACAGTACAGGTCCCACTATGGACCCCTGAGGGACACCACTTGTCATCGATCTCAACCTGGACTTTGAGCCATTGACCACTACCCTCTGGATGCAACCATTCAGCCAATTCCTTATCCACTGAACAAGCCAATTCCTTATCCACTGAACAGTCCACCATCAAACCCATATGTCTCGAACTTAGCAAAGAGGATGTTGTGGGAGACCATGTCAAAGGCCTTGCAGAGATTGGGATAGGTAACATTGGTAGATCTTCCCTTGTCCACTGATGTAGTCACTCCATCCTAGAAAGCCACTAGGTTGGTCAGCCAAGACTTGCCCTTGAAGAAGTAATGCTGGCTGTCTCAAATGACCCCCTGCCCTCCATGTGCCTTATTAGAGCTTCTAGGAGAATCTGCTCCATGATTTTTCCAGGAACAGAGGTGAGGCTGACAGGTCAGTAGATCCCAGGGTCCTCCTTTCTACCCTTTTCTAAAATGGGTGCAATGTGTCCCTTCTTCCAGTCACCAGGAACTTTACCTGCCTGACAGGACTTTTCGAATATAATGGAGAGGTCAATTCCCTCAGGACTCTGGGATGCATCTCAGCCGGTCCCATAGATTTATGTATGTTCAGGTTCCACAGGTGGTCGCAAAGGTGATCAACTCTCCATATGATATGCATCTTGGGAAAAGGAGGGTTGGAACAGCACTTGTTCAGCTTTCCTTCCAACTGTACCCTCTTTTGTGCTCCTTTCAGCTCAGTGGTCTTGGCTGCAAATGAAAAAAGCAAGGCAGTGAAGATCAAAGGGAAACAGACAGACCTCAAACATCTAGTTTTCCAGAGATAAAAAAATTATTCTTTCATTTTAAAAAAATAAAACCTCACTTCCAAGAAAACACCATGCATATCTCTTGGGTGCTCCCCAGCTGCTTTGTTGGAAGAACACAGGATGACTCTTAACTGGCCTCAGCAGCTGGGGTGAAGGATGGAACACCAGCCATATGGAGCGCTCCCCTGGGATTTGGATTGTATCAGGTAATTATAAAATGTAGCAGGTTTCCTCTTCAAAGCACTTTACAAATAGTCATTAATTAGCCCACACTACTCCCCCTTTAGGGACAGGACTGGAGCCATCTCTGTACATACAGAGCAGCGGATCAGATGTACTTTAGATTACTTTCTCAAGACCTTCTGAGGAGTCAGTAACAGGGCACATGTTTGTTCCAGTCCTGTGTTTGCTCACATTTTAAAAGACCCTACATGTTATAATCCCTATTCTACAATAAAGGGGACAGGCAGATTTTGCTCTGTTGCATCAAAAGTAGAGAAAATGTGTTAATCCTGAATCTGACTTTGGACCACAAAGAGAGCAATGGCGACAAATCTGCATGTGCAGTAGCATATGCACTTTTAGTTAACAAAGCAGAAATGCTGCCACTTGCTTCACAGAGAAGAAGAGCCTCATGTCCTGAAGGCATCTATCAATATCTAGTATAATGTTGTTTACACACAAGCAGCACTACAAGCTGGGCGTCACCAATGTGTGGCTGGAGGACTTGGCAAATGTATCAAAGCAAGCTCTCTGCAGTGCCCTGGTTGGCAGAATGAGTCTCCCTTTTGGTCATAAACTACTTCAGCAGCAACAGAGGGGTCACATTCACTGGTGACCATATCTCTGAGGAGGAAGCAGGACCTGCAGGAACCTGGGAAGAGGTGAATTTGAGGTGAATTTTAATGAAGGGCTTGAAAAGAAAACCTGTTGGCCTGAAGTCTTCAGTGGTAATTTGATGGCTAGAGACCAGAGTCTTAAGGAAGGCAAACCAGATTGCATCAGTTTACACTGACTGATAGTCCATACTTATATGTAAGAGTCTTACATCTGCATTAAAGTGCAGCTAACTCAGCCAGTTTGCTGTGCAAACGGTATTATGCACCAGCACATTTTCAGAGGAAAAATCATAGATCATGGATTCTATGATCCACTAAGGATCATAGAATCACAGAATCATATAACAGTAGGGGTTGGAAGGGACCTCTGGAGACCATCAAGTCCAACCCCTCTGCCAGAGCAGGAACACCTAGGGCTGGCCACACAGGAACAGATCCAGGTGGGTCTTGAAAGTCTCCAGAGAAGGAAACTCCACAGCCTCTCTGAACAGCCTGTTCCAGTGCTCCATCACTCTCTCAGTAAAGTTGGTTTCCCTCATGTTGAGGTGGAACTTCCTGTGTTTCAGCTTGTGACCATTACCTCTCATCCTATCACAGGGCACCACTGAAAAGAGACTGACCCCTTCTGCTTGACACCCACCCTTCAGATATTTGTCAACATTCCCAGTCTTCTCTTTTCCAGGCTAAACAGACCCAGGTGTCTCAGCCTTTCCTCATAAGAGACATGTTCCAGTCCCCTCATCAAATTTGCAACGCTCCATTGGATTCCCTCTAGTATAAGGATAACAATTTTGTTTCAAAGCTATAGGTAAAATTTAAACTAAAAGGAGAATACAATTAATTATCTTGCATCTTGAAAATAACCTAAGTTATGTACAATATTAATAAAAAGTGAAATTTGCTAGGTGGCCAGTCACAACTTCATTCTGCTATCACACCTGTCACATGGCAGCACCACTGCCACAGCAGTCTTCAGTCATGTTCCTCCCTGAGAAGGCATCATCCTCACAACCATCCCTCAACTCTACTAGCCTCCCTCAACTAGCCTCGGAGAGCTTTTATTCACTAACTCATGCCATACCTCCTTAGGTTTGTAGCACTAGTGGGATCACCACTTTGATAGTGGTGCAGCTAGAAGCAGAGTCAGGTGAAATTGCAGCAGTGCCTCAGAAGGGATCCACTACAAGGCACGAGCACAAACACAGGCATGAGAGCCAGCACTGGTATAACCAGAGGTCCCAAGAGCCTCTCCTCCATTTCCCTCACTCCTCCAAGAGGAGCACCAAGCCCACAGGTCTCTTGTTCCCAAGATTAATTTAAAAAAATCTTTCTGTCACAAGGCTCATCGTGCATATTTATCACTTACTACCGTAGCCAGAAATTTCTTCTTTTATGGCACCTTCAGTTTTAAATGAAATGTCAGAGGTAAAAGAAGCTGGGGTATCATGATGATGTTTCCAAAGTTGTATCCATCCTATCATTTGACACAGACACAGACACACACACACCCCTTGCCATGCATCAGGAGCAATGAGGTTGTACCTCAAAGAAAATAAAAGATATTTCACTGACACACAAGACAGTACTGGGTGACCAGTTGCCAAATAGATAAAATGATCGAAGTGTAATTCAGAAAAAACAAATGGGCTCACAATTTCCCAAAATATTTTGAACTCACACAACATGAATCACCTGTGGTAACTAGCAGAAGGCTCATCAACTGAACTATCTATCAGATTAAATTGATTGAATTATACAACTGAATAAGATTTATCCCTGACATCCAGACTTACATTTTGTTGCACTAGCACTATTAAGACGGGAAAACCAGAATTTGTATTCTTTGTTCAGGCACAGATGCATTCTAGTAAATACTACAGATAGCCTCTAGATGTAAACAGTGTGTGTCTGTGCATGTGTTAATTTTTTTTTAAATTATACTAAGTAGTTTTAAAATCTATTCAAAATCTCTCACCAAATACTGACTTTTTCTGAGGCATCTGCAAATGCTGTTTCTCAAGAACTGTCCTGAAAGAAATGTCAGACTCACTCAGTTATTGCATTTGCAAAAAAAGTCAGTTTTTACCACTCCAATAATGAAAGACTAAATCATGCATACACTGTCCAAGAATCTCCTTCTGATCTTAAGAAGAAAACCTCACACTCAGATGTTTTCCTCGAATCTTGAATGTCAAGGTGAAATGATAATATCCTACTCTGAAATATCAGTGTCATCGCAGAGAACTCCTGACGTTCCACAAATGTGCTATACACACAAAAGAGTGAAAGGTAAATTCTTAGAAAATAAAGAGCAGCAGCCTGCAGGTGAATTGTGTACTGTTAATCTGCTCAAATCCCTTGGAAGAAGGAAAGACAGAGTCACCCCGTGCTGGCATCTCTGAACTGTTTGAACACCCAAAGCATCCTCTTCAATGCAGTATGAGTCCCCTTTCCCCTACACCAACATCATGCCCTTAGTATTGAAATCACTGCAACAGTTAGTAAATTTAAATTTATATATTCAAGTTAACGCTTTTTAGCTTGTGGATCTTGGTGTGATAGCTCTAAAGCATGAACACCCATTAACTGTCAAATCCCACAGTTTAGAGGTTGTTTTTAATTTAAAAGAATATTTTACATTTTATTCCATTTATTTTATTCCATTCAATTCTGTTTTCACTTCAGCTGACAAATGTCTTTGCTTAATTTAATAACAAGAATACTAAGTGGTCACATCAAGTGACCACTAATACTAAGTGGTCACTTGATGTTCTCCCCGCTCAAATCTTCCTCTAGAGATGAAGTTGGTATTCTCATGCCTGTTTCAAAAATCCTTATCCTGATCATACATGTGGTCAAACTTTTTCCACAAATCATAGAATCATAGAATCTTTGGGTTGGAAAGGACCTTTACAGGTCATCTAGTCCAGTCCCCAAAGCCACAGTTATTTGAAGGGACATCAACAAATAAGTACAAAAACATTGGGACAGGTTTCACTGTTAGCCACTAAGTGAAATGGTTTATTTCCAGAAATAAAGAGTCCCAGTGAGGCTTCTGTTAAAGCAAAGACATCTTTAGGGAGCTTGCTTTGTGCCATTTTACCCTTGCACAATTCACGCCCTCAATAAAAGTACTCCTGGTTTACACCTATATAAGCTATAGTGGAATCAAGAGTAAAATGTTTGGATTGATGTTTATTGGGTAATCTTTGAAGTGTAAATCACTTGTACCTGTTTCTTTAGCCTTGACACTACACTCGGTTTTCTTGCAGCTGCAAATGTTTGCACACAAAGCTGCCACCGTAATACAAGCTTTTGTAAAATCATAGTCAGTGTTTAACCTTCAAGTATGCCACTTTTGAAAATATATAGGTGCTATTACTCGGTGGAAAAGCCCACTTTCTTGAAATATCAGGTTTAATAACCACTCCTCATAACAGAATTTCTTTTCTTAGTGCAAGGGAGAAGAGTCAGAGACTGCAGTGACGGCCAAGAGTATATTTCTCAGCTGGCACAAGTTAAAAAAGTATAAATGGATACCTTGTGGTTAAGATTTAAACTCAGATTTCCTATTCCATTCTGTTTTACCTAATGTCCTCTTGCACAGGATGTTAGCAGCATAACTTGGAAGAGCACCATGACCAAAGTGTTGAATAAATCTTAAGGATGTCAGTTTGTTGAACTAAAATATCAGAAATCAAATCCCCAAGAATCACAACTGTAAAGCTATGAGACTTATGAATCAATGATGGTCTCTTTTTGTATCCCTTCTGAACTGTAAGAATTAGCACATGGCTGTATCAGACTTTCAAGCTTACTATTACAACCTGAGAATTTCAGACCTTAATTTTTGGTTTATTTTGGTTTTAAGGAGAGCAGAGTCTCTCATGTAATGGCATGTCTCCAGGAACTCAGGAGCTGTGGCTTGGAGAGGCATCCTGCTAATCACAAGACTCCCAATAAGCTCACCAGTGATTTAAAAATTAAGCTGTGGAGCAATCCAGTTCCTGGAAAATTATCATTAATTAATTAGGCAGCGGGTGGTGAGTTCCAAGGGTTTTATTAGTATTAATTCAAATTGGAAATTAGATATAAAAATGAAGGGTCAAAACAACTACAAATCCAGAAGAGGGGTTTTCATTAATCCTTTCAGTTCAGTGCCACAGAAATTAATGAGCTCTGTTCAAGCTGAGACAGGCATCCCATACACAACCTTCTAAAATGTGTATTTCAGAGCTAGTCTAGCGAGAAGCAGCTAAGAGAAAAAAAAAGGAAAAATCTCAACTTAAAGTAGAATTGAAATTGAGAACAATGCTACTTCAAACGGGCACCTGTATTTTCATACGCATATCCACTTAATTATCATTAAAATCATAGAAAGAAGATTCTTCTCCCCATGATCATGGGTTATGTATGTGTGAAAGAAACATTTGGGAAGTTTACCCCAAATCTCACCTATAGACTCCTCCCTTTTCTCTGATTTCTTGACCTCAGACTGTTCTATCATGCCTTTTTTCAAAAGGTGCAAGTTGTCTGCAAGTAAGGGTTACCTGAGGATTTATTTCAAGTTCTAGTATTTTAAAGAAGTGGAAGTTAACTGAAATATTTGTATGAAAATACAGTGTTTTCTTTATTTATTTAGTTGTGTCCAGAACAGCTCACTGAAATTTGTAAAGAAAACTATTTGTCCACAGCTCACTGGTGTTGTCGGATCTAGGACATAGCAGGCAACTTCTCCAAACCCCACCTGTTCAAGACTCAGATTCAATGCAGTACGAACAGCTGAAACTTCATTTATGCTAGAGATTCAAAAATTGGTTTTCTGAACCCAACACAGCTGTACAATGGCATGCAGAGAACCTCAGCTAGACCTATGGAAAGCCATGACTTTGTTGAGATTACCTCACCATGTGCTTGAATCCAGGATAAGCTCCGTAGCCAACTGTGGTTGTCAGGCTTGTTGTAAAGCACAAAGGAGGCTTTGGATGCCCTTTCCAACCAATCTTCAAAACTTTCTCACTGAAAATGGGCAAGCCAGGAAATCC
Organism: Ceryle rudis; assembly: GCA_033439905.1. Taxonomy (NCBI): domain Eukaryota; kingdom Metazoa; phylum Chordata; class Aves; order Coraciiformes; family Cerylidae; genus Ceryle; species Ceryle rudis. The sequence goes on along the minus strand of JAAGNO010018682.1, from coordinate 18,182 downwards.
CACTGAGATTCAAGGTCTTCTGTTCTATGGTATCCTATTCATTATTAGTAGCACAGTGGTCCCGTTCTTCCTGTTTCTCCAGACTGTTTGTAGAGCAGCCAAGGCACATTACAGAATCAGGGAGAATCACAGAATGTTAGGGGTTAGAAGGGACCTCTGGGGATCATCTAATTCAATCCTCCTTCTAAAGCAGGTTGACCTACAGCAGGTTGCACTGGAATGCATCCAGGCGGGTTTTGAATATTACCCAAGAAGGAGACTCAAGAACCTCTCTGGGCAGCCTGTTCCAGGGCTCTGTTACCCTCACAGTAAAGAATTTTTTCTTCATGTTCAGATGGAACTCCCTGTGTGCTAGTTTGTGCCCATTGCCCCTTGTCCTATCACTGGGCACCACTGAAAACAGACTGGCTCATCCTCTTGACACCTGACCTTTAGATATTTATAAGCATTAAGAAGATCCCCTTTCTGTTTTCTCCTGGATGAATAGCCCCAGGTCTTTCAGTCTTTTGTCATAAGAGAGATGTTCCAGTCCCTCATCATCTTTGCAACCCTCTGCTGGACCCTTTCCAGTAGTTCCTTGTCTCCTTTAAAGTGGGGAGCCCAGAACTGGACACCGAACTCCAGATGTGGCCTTATCAGGGCAGAGTAGAAGAGGAAAATCTCCCTTGACCTTCTGGTCACACTCTTCTTAATCCACCCCAGGGTACCATTGGCCTTCTTGGCCACAAGAATGCATTGCTGGCTCATGGTTAACTTCTTGTCTACATGGATCCACAGGTCCTTCTTCACTGAGATGCTTTTCAGCTGGTCAACCTGTACTGATGCACAGGGTTATTCCCATGCAGGGAACCTACACTTGCCTTTGTTGAACTTCAGATTCTTCTCCACCCTGCTCTCCAACCTGTCCAGGGCTCAATGAATGGCAGCACAGCCTTCTGGTGTATCAGCCACACTCCCAGTTTTGTATCATCAGCAAACTTGCTGAAGAAACATTCTGTCCTTTCATCCAGGTCATTGATAAATACATTGAACAAGACTGGACCCAATACAGACCCCCAGAGAATACCAGTAGCTACAAGCCTCCAACTAGACTCTGTGCCACTGATCACAACCCTCTGAGCTCAGTTGTTCTGCCAGTTATCAATTCACCTCACTGTCCACTCATCTAACTCACACTTCCTAAGCTTACCTGTGAGGATGTTATGGGAGACAGTGTCAAAAGCCTTGCTTAAGTCGAGGTAGACAACACCCACTGCTCTCCCTTCATCTACTCAGCCAGTCATGCCATCATAGAAGACTATTAGACTGATTGAGCATGATTTCCCCTTGGTGAATCCATGCTGACAACTTCCAATAACCTTCTTTTCCTCCACATACTTAGACATGACCTCCAGAATGAGCTCTTCCTTCACCTTCCCAGGGATGGACATGAGGCTGGCTAGCCTATACGTTCCTGAGTCCTCGACCTTTTTGAAGACTGGAGAGACACTGGCTTCCCTCCAGCCCTCAGGCACCTCTCCTGTTCTCCATGACCTTTCAAAGATGATGGACAGTGGCTTAGCAATAAGACCAGCCAACTCCTTCAGAATTTGTGGGTGCATCCCATTAAGAACCAAGGATTTGTGATTGTGCAGTTTGCCTGAATGATCTCTAACCCAATCTCCCTCAACCAAGGGAAAGTCTTCCTTCCTCCCACTTCCAGGGACTCGGATTCCTGAAGGCCAGCCTTACCAGTAAAGACTGAAACAAAGAAGGCATTCAGTAACTCTGCCTTCTCTGTATCCTCCATCACCAGGGCAACCACCTCATTCATCAGCAGGCCCACATTTTCCCCAGTCTTCCTTTTACTACTGATGTACTAGAAGAAGCCCTTCTTGTTGTCCTTGCACTTCCCACATTTAATTCCAAGTGGGCATTAGCCTTCCACGTTGTATTCCCGCATAGTCTGTCAGTGTTCCTATATTCCTTCCAAGAGGCCAGTCCCTATTTCCACATTCTGTAAACTTCCTTCTTGTATTTGTGTTTTTCCATAAGGTCCTTGCTCATCATTTGCTTGATTTCTTACTCTTAGGGATGTACCAATCTTGAGCTTGGAGGAAGTGGAAGTTCTCTTGGACCCCCCTACCTTCTAGAGCCCTAATGTGATGACATGGTGACATCTTGTAGGAGACAAAAACACTTTGCAAAACACTGGTTCCCAGGGGCTTGCAGTGGCTCCCTTGAAAAAAATTTTCTTTGCAGTTTTGCATCCACAATAAGCATGACTCCAAGAAACAAGATACATAATGAAATTCACAAACCAAGAGATAATTTAAGTCTCAAGCTGAGACAGAGTGAAGATGGAGTAAACAGGAAGACAAAGTATGTTGCAATGGAGTCATCTGTTCACAAAAAGAACTTGGGTGACCTCAGGCAAAAAAACACCTGAGAACTCATTGTCCAACAGGAAGACAATTTATTTAATAACATGTAGCAAAACTCTTGGCAGCAAACAATGCTGTCCTTATCTCCATAGGCAACATACTCTTCCATAATGAAGCAACAACACAAACAGATAAAGAGCTCCTACTTGTATTCTGCTCAAGCTTCCTGCCATGTACTATCTCAGTCCCTTTCTCACTCATCATACTTCTTGCACTTGCAATGCCATCTCGGTGATTTGATCATGCACATTTCTTGCGACTGTCCCTTGTCCTTCTTTCCCAACCTCTGTATGTATGTCCTCTAAGCATCAGGTGTCCTCCTGGTCAAACGTGCATCTTCAGAAAATACCCAGTGCTCCTACAGGAGCCAGTAGGATGGTCTCATGAAAGGCAACATGACCGGAAAGTCTCACTGTTCATGTCCCTGTCCTCGCTCCTTTTTTTTTTTTTTTGCTTCCTTCCATCTCCATAACTAAATTTTCAACTTCAGTTGCTGTTACTTTTGTACAGAACTGAGTACCCTCCAACCTATGATAATAATAAAAATAATATCTGACACGCACAAAGGGGAGAGATAAAAGGAAGGGAAGTGATTTTAGAATTGTCCTCTGTGAGGCTTCTGCTATTCCCTTGAAAACATTTAGCACCCACCCATGAAAACTATTTGGTATACTAACCATAACATAGGCCTGATGATGTCTGGCAACTTCTGTTTTACTAGATGAACAGATTAGATGATTTGAAAAGCTCACTCACAAACTCTTCATTGGTGAATACTGAATGTTTTCATCAAGATGCAGGGCCCTCTCCCCATTACCTAGGCAAGGACTGAAAAGCAGAACTGGGATCACAAGATTTCAGACTCCCCTTGCATTATAACATGCACTTCAGTGGATTCACTAATTCACTGTCAAGTATTAGCAAAAGTAAGTTAAACAAAACAAAACAAACAAACAAACAAAACAAAAAAAAAAAACAACCCCTTTTCAAATGCATTCCAAATATAATACATCACTTTCAGGTACAGTTTTCTTTAGCGGTCACACTATTTTTTTTCCTGTATATATTTGATTAACTAGTTCACAAATAAATCAATCTACCGTGGGACTTTTGGTCATTAGTGCAGTTTAATGAGGCTCTTCCCTATATAAAACTAACATTCAAGCCTGCAACAACATGTATTTAAATCACACCTCCAGCACAATAAGTTTTTGACAAGTATTCAGCAAATCTCACACAGAGAATAAAGAAGTTGAAATGACAGATCCCTTGCCACTTCCAGCTGCACTTAGAAAATTCCTGTTGAATACTCATGTATTTTCTGTCTTCCCTGTTAGCTTTTTTTGTCTTTCTTTCATTTTTATTACCAAGGCAGACAGAGTGGATTTAACAAATTCTATCCTTCACCAACAAAAGAGTTTGCACCCAGAAGAACACCTGACCTTGAGAACCTTGAAGAGGAGCCCATGCTCCCAACTGTCACTCATCTTCTACTGAAAACAAGGATCTGTGAATAGATGTTGGCAAAGTGGGTACCTCCTCTCCCTCTACAGAGTATTAAAGCTGATGATGACAACGTTCCTCTGCTACCAGTCACTCCTTTAGCTCAAGAGGTAGACGCCCATGCTGTGCAACTGAAATGTTCTCAACTTTGTGATGGTTCATACCCAGTCCTGTATTGCTACATGATGGAAATCTTGTTTTCAGTTACTTTAGTTTTAAATTTAGGAAATCACTGGCATACATTCAGGCATGCATGAACACCCACTTGCAAAGAACATCCTTGTGGTTTCAAATTCAGCGAAAGCAAGCAAAGGACAGGGATGTTAGAACAGAAGATGCATATGCAACATTTTTGTGCAGTTATAACACAGTCCCTAGCTGGCTAATTTAATTTGATTTTTTTGACTCCCTAAAGATTTTTTACAAGGTCTTTTATGCTTTTTCATTCATACTCTTTCTCCTTGAGTCCTGTCTCTTTTTTTTAATTGAAAGATTTGCAGAGAATGTAGATGGTGATTGCAAACACAAAAGGGTGTTGAACATTACACAAGCAACCTAAAGTAATCTTTATTCATGTGGCTGTTTCCTGGCTCCCTGATATGTTATCTGGTGCTCTGGTTGGCAGAAGCATACAAAAAGCAGCTGCAAACAACAGTGGTGTTGCACTGTGAACAGAGCTTGTCTCACATTACAGGGTGTTCTCAGTATCACCTATGGGCATCCAGATAAAAGCCCCTTTCAACTTTCTTATTCCCTCAGCTTCCTTGCTCCAAAGAGTGGAAAACAGCACCCCAGTTCAATTAGCCACGTCCTCAGAAGACAAACTGAAGGGGGAAGTGTTCAGATACATCAGTAGCAAGCACTGCAGAAAAAAAACAAGTGGAAATGATTCATGCTGTCCTCAGAGCAGGGTTTGATTAGCTCCCAGTAATAAGGAAAGGGGATGTATCCTCGTCAGTGATGGTAAAACAAAATACTGAACAGCTGCTCATTAAATGGACACTGTGTATCCTGAGCCCTGAAAGGAGGCATAATACATATGAGATAATGTAATTAAAGATTATCAGAGCACAGGTGCACAAATCATAACAGGAAGTTCCTGGGCAGTGTTAATTTAGGCATTGCTTCCAGTTTGAATTCCTGCTTTTGTAACCCCATTAATATTATCCAACTACCGGTACGATTGTGCTTAGGCACACCTATGTGTGTGTAGCTTTTACCTACAAATTTAGAGGTAATTCTGCCTTCATGAGGTTCATAATGACAGGTGAATGATCAACACAGTTAAGAAACACTTTCATAGCTTCTACATCTAAATGGGGCAATTTTGATAATTCATAAAACAGACCAAAGAGCTTTACTTAAATGAATGTGAATATGTGCAGTTACGGTCACCCCTTCTCATCCTCAACCAGGGGCTTTATGTTTTCATCACTACAGTTTAGATGTTTGTTTAAACCAGTTCTGGTTAAAACAGTTCAGACACTGCTTGACCCCTTTCAAAGTGAACCAGCAGAGTCTCATGGGACTGGAAGCCACAGGTTCAGGCTACAAAGCTTACACACACACAAACACACCAGGATCATCTTTCCAAAGCAGAAATTCAGCTTCCCTGCCTGCTTCTACCTAACCCGACTACCATTCCTCCAGACATTAAATTAAATCATAAAGTACTTGCTGCTGCAGCATGAGGTTCATGCTGGTTCACTGTCATGGCTGCATAATGCAAACAATTTCCTCTTCTCCGGCTCACTGACTCCCATTGCAGACAGGGAGAAATCGAGGCTGTCTGAATGTCAAAGCAAATTTACACGTCTGTAACACATAGCTGAGATCCATGATGCCTCTCAGGGTTATTTCTCTAATTAGCTGGTGGAGAGATCAGAAGAAATGACTTGAAAGAGAGCACAGCAGCAAGGGCAGGTAAGGGAATATGTCAGGAAAGGAGGGAAGATGATACAGGGAGAAATGCAAATTTTATGGATGCCACGCTACAGTTAGATGATAAATACGCAATTGCAAGTCATTGGGTTGTTTTACAAGGTAAAGAATTCTTAGTTGACATTAAGGGAACCCCACACTTCAGTGTAACATTGAAATTATGTTCTCAAATAGCAGTAAAAGGTAAAAAGAAATCTCATTGCACAGAGTGTCACAGGTTTGCAGTTACCCAGCTTGTCCCCACAGATAGCCACTTTCCAAAGTAGCAAGGATTGTGGGGACTAATGCCAGCCCTCCACTTTGTGTAGTCATGTAAGTCAGGCAGCAAGACACCAGCTTTGAGCATCACTACCTGACTCACACTGTGCCCTGTTGCAAATCAGTCCACAACATACTGTCATTCAACTAAGTTATTCATCAAAGCTTATGTCTATGGGAAAACGAGGAACTGATGTCTTCTGACTCCACATTTCTCATCCAGAGAATGATTTTGTGTTTCGCTTGCTGGAAGAATGGTCCATGTTTACAGATGTTAAAGCCAATATGCTGATGACAGAGCAGGCAAGAGGAAAATTGAACTCTGGCATCTGGCTTGCCAGCCCCAGAGCCCTCCTCCTCTCCTTCACAGCTTATGATGATGATGAAAAGGTCGGGTTTGCACCCCATTTTTCAAGCCACTCATCCCACCATCCAGGATCCTGCCCATCTCTTCTAGTTCTCTGGAGGGAGTGGCAACATTACAAGTTATATACTCAGTACAAAATAGAGGCTGCCTTTGAGGACAAACAGTGGTTTTGACCCATGAGGTAGGTCCCACGTTTCCTGGTCAACACTTACCAATTTAAGTTAGCAAGGCCAGAGGAGGTAGCAGTAGCCAACAGGGCTGTAGGACCCTTCATTGACACTTCAATGCATCTCGCATGTACCAGTAATGAGCTTACTCTGTAGAACACCTACTCTGTGATTTTAACTCCTCTGGACTGCACCAGTGAGAGGGACAACTATAAAGGGTTGTTGAGACCAGCTGGGTTTCCTTCCTGCCACCCTGCAAACACTGGTACATCTGGCCATTTCCAACACCTCACTGTAACACATTTCTCTCTGAATCTCTCTTCCCCGTCCTTGCTGCACTGTTGGGAGTAGCTCACCAGGAACATGACAGGTGAGAAGCACCTCTCACTGAAATGAAATACAAAATGATCCCATGAAAGCCCAGCCCATAGCTAATGAAAGCACCTTGTGCTGACAGCAGTTGCTGCAGAGGGAAATGTCGACAGGGCTATTACTGCCAGTGATTTCGCGTAGCTGATGGCAACCCTAACCTTTACTGTGCCCAGAGGCAATTTGTTTTCCTGGCTGCTGGAAAGCAGCAAGAGACATTACAAAAACGATGCATGCCCTGACCCTGTCTCATCATCAGTTGCTATGAGATGGCTCTCTCCTGAAGGCTGCGGCTGCCAGCAGCTGTGGCACTGCTTCCCGCTGGCTCCATATGGTGACACACAATGTGGCATTTGGTGGGGGCTGCTTCTGTTGGACTACTGAGAAAGGATTAGGGGGACTACAGGCAGCAAGGTTCACAGATCTCTGCTATTCCCTTCAGATAACACAACTTTTCTTTAAACTCTGGATACAGTTACAGTAATAAATAGTGAAATATCACTTCTAAATGGCAGCTTAGAGACACTTGCATCAAACTAAGTAATAGCCATAGGAAACAAATCTCAGTTCCCCAGAGAAATCAAGTTAGATACCCATTAAGGTCACACATCCAAGATATCCATGCAAATTATCAAATCCAGACAGTTCAAGATCCAGGGGAATGCATGGTCCAGAGATAATCTTCTGAAGCCCTGTTGCTTTGACTACTGAAATCTTCAGTTACCTAGAAGCCAAAACATAAAATTATATGTAGACAAAAATCATTACCTTGACCTGATCTGACCATCCATGTAGTCTGGGGAGCTCAGAGGTCTCTCACTATCTGAGCGAACAGCTAGACAAACACATCTTTCCTGCTTTTCCCAGATAGCTGGAAGCACACTCACTGTAGTCACCCAGTGAGGGTATTATATAGGTGCGGGTCAGAGAGAATATCCTGCATATGAGGAAAAATATGACCTGGAAGACCAGATGAAGGGGCATAAGCCAGTGCTGTAACAGAGCAAGGCGAGAGATCCTAGTCATTCCACATTGTTCACTCGGAGGTTCCCATCTATCCATACTCCAATGACACTGGAAAGCCCTGAATTAGTTACAGTGAAACAGAGGAAATTGTTCTAGCTAAGGAGTGTCATGGAGTGAAACAAGGGATCCACAGCTCCTGGCAAGGTGCAGAGGAGGGAGGTCAATAGAAGCATGAGGAGACATAGGGGAACAAGGGCAGTATCACTCAGCTCCATGGTTGTCCTCCACCATAGGACTGCTCTGGTCTGTATAGTAAAGGCTTTGCCTCTTGGCTTTCCTGCCCTGACCATACACCTTTCCCAGAAGACTTCTCACTGTTGACCAGGAAGAATCTTTATAACTGAGCCAGCTTATTGCTCACAGGTATTAGAACTCCAGCATCTTCATGTTACAGAGTGTTTCTGGAAAGCAGAGGTTCTCCCCTAACTTAGCTGCCACCATCATCCCCAGTGTCACATTCTCTATAGGCCTCCATAGGATTGCATGAGAGCAGTCATGTTAAAAGTTCACCTACCAGAAAAGATTTAAGGAGAAAAGAGTGAAGTCAGTTTGACCAGTGTCAATTTTTTGTTCTATCTTCCCACAAAAGATGAATGGGGTTTATTTGTTTCATCTTTGGAAATCGTAATATTCTGTATTTATTACTACAAAATTTTCCTTCCTGTGTTCCTTCTGCCTACATGAGTGTTACTAAAGACAACAACAATGGAACACATACAACTTTTACAGAGCTTTTGGGAAGCCAGTCTCCTACACTAGCACTTGTCTCAAGTTTTCTACAGCAGTCACAGATCTTCATTAAGAGACTAATCCAGATGCCTCAAGCAGCAGAGGACATTTCTGTTTATTTTAATGCTATGCCAGATCTGGCATAGAATGAATGCAGCCTTTCTATCCTTTGGCCTGCCACAAATAAATGCTAGCTTTTTTTTTTTTTTTTTTTTCCCCTAATAGCTGCACTTAGATGATAGGACAACTGGACTAACGTCAGATATCTGGTTTCATTTCCAACTATGTCATCACCATTTCCCTTTTCTAGGTCTCTTCTTATTTTGTCTCTCTGGAGGATGTAGGCAATCAGCTTTGAAAGCTTCTTGCCATGTGTACAGGAAGCAGCTGGTAGAAAGGGACTGGTGTCCCAACTGCAATCTCTGATTTTAATATAAATATAATTAACTCAGTGTCAGTATATTGTGTTCTTGATACTGTTTCATGAAAGAGAGAAATAAACTCCTTTTGGGTTCTTGGTGTATCTTGGATATCTAAACCACCAGAGATTTAACACCAGTCTTCGTTATCTTCAAACGAAACATTTATGGACTCTTTTGCCTCCAAGTCCAGTGACTCTAGGAGTGTGCACCTGCCCTCAAAGAAGCTGCCAGGTTTGCACTCAAGTCCAGAATTATTCAGAATGATGCTCAGGCAGGAATTATACAAAAATCATCTGGGAGGTTGGCCTTTTCATGGGCATAAATCAGGATCGTTAGGTCTGACTTAAAGACGCTGCTTCATTTATAGCTGTTTAAGAGCTAAGTCTTTCATATTCAGCTCTAGCTTCTAAAATATGGATGTGAAGCAAAGCTGTAAAAGAAGCAGCTCTACCTGGGACATGGAAGCACCAACAGACACAACCACAGCTGGAGAAATGTTTGGTTAAACTTCACCTCTCCTAAAGGAAGTCTGAGTCCCACAAGCCTCTTTTTAAAGTGTTGTGTCTTGGGATTTTTTTCTGATACATCAGTTTTGATTGCAGGTATAGGAAAGGCTACTCAGGTGCCAGATCTATGTCAATCAGCCACAGCCGGCCTTCATCCCACTTACAAAGGAGAAATACATTTCTGCTGGAATTACTTTTTAGTGTTTTTGCTTATGGGAGAAGTACTCCAGCAGTATATGGGCAGTGAATCCTGCAAACACTTCTTTTTAGTTCTGCTGATGACCTTCAGCCCATGCTGTTCAATGACCATTACTACATGTGAGTATAATCAACACCATCCCCAACACATGAACTGGATACGCTGCTATGTAAGATCATACTCCTTTCCTGCGTGACAAAGGTAGCCTGTGAAATGAGGTCTCTGGAGATGGTCCTTGCCACTCCCACATCATCCTGCTGCTCTATTGCATTCGAGAGAACAAAGGATCATCCTTTGATGATCCAACCCAACTAGATTTACACATTTTAAAAACACTCATAAACCACTCTAGATTTACACATCTAAGAACAATTGCAAGCCATTCCCTAAGAGATAGCTGTCAGTCCTCTGCAGCAGCTGAAAAAAAGGAAGGGCTGGAGAAAAGGTTAGCCTGAAAAATAAGCCTGGCTATTTGCTCACATGCCACCATCCTTCCAACACCTCTAGCAACAGGATCCCTCCTGCTGAACATGTCCCACAACTTCCTCTGACACCAGGCAGCAGAGTCTCTGAGGACTCCTCCCTTTCACTTCCCCAACCTTTCCTCACAGGACTTCGTCCCTGCAGCAATAGGGGAGATCAACACCACCTCCCTCCATGCAGTTTTGTAAGAGGGCACTAAAATTTCTCTGGCAGAGGTGAGGTGGACTTGCTGCTTCCCCCTTGGGATTAGGAGCTGGAGGTTCTCTGGGATGGCTTAGGCTTTTGTCATTAAGCTGTCTCAGTCGTTGCACAGTAGATCCAGACAGATTAAACACTTTATTTATAGAGGACACTCACATAAATGTCTGTTATAAAAGCCAATTCTCTCTGTGGCCTTTTTTTGGCTTAGATATCATCTGGGAAAGAACGTTTGCTTTAAACAGGGATGCAGATAATAAAAAAACTCATTGCATCATTTTCCCTTGTTTGTATTCTTTTACAGAACAAAGGTGAAAGAGGTGGGGTTTTGGGCGGTAGGTGTGTCACACTTTCTTGGACCTTTAGGAAATGTCAAGACTAATCTTGATGAGGTTTTTTTAAAAAAACAACCCTTGTTGCTGATAAGCAAGCCCTTGTGGCTTCTTCACACAGGGAGAGCAGGGCAGGCAGAACAGGCATCCATATTGATCTGCTCTGTGATTAAGTACTTGAGCATTACAGAATACAGAAACAGAAAATGGGCATGCTGATTAATTGCTTCTAATAGTGATGCCTCTAGGGATGAGGAACAGGATAGGCACTTGAAGGTGAGAAAAGGTTTACTAAATGAAAAAATAATGCCTACAATGTACACACCAGGACAAAACTCACAAACTTGGGACCTAAGCTGGAACCACCAAGACTTAAATTCAAGCCCAGAGAAATTAACTTCTGTTCCAGGAAGAAATATTTGTTACCTTCCCATCAGGGAAATTTCTTTGTATACATTATATTCAAGGCCATCTCTTGATTGCCAAGTCCTGCCATGGCAAAGCTCACTGTAACACACCTTTCAAAGGATGCTGAGGGTCTGTCATGGCTTAGGCCTACCCAGCCAGCAAAAAAGCAACTACACAGCCACTTGCTCACTCCTAAATGCCTCTGATGGGATGGGGAGGAGAAAATACAACAAAAGGACAGGGAGGGCACAATCACAAATTATGATCATGGGCAAAAGACAGAGCTGACTTGGGGAAACAAAATAAATTTAATTTAAACAAGAAAACCACCATAAAGTTACCAATTTAATCAGAGTAGGAGAGTGAGAGATACAACTGGATTTTAAAAACACCTTTCCCGCACCCCTCCAGTCTTCCCAGGCTCAGCTCTGCTCCTGATTCTCTACCTTCTCACCCTAAGCTACACAAGGTAACAGGGAATGGAGGCTGTGGTCAGTTGTTTCTGCCATCCCTGCCTCTTCACAGAAAAAAACTCTTCACAGTTCCTCCCTACAATAATGTGGCATCCCTCTCACAGGAGTCAGTCCTCCATTAACTTCTCCAACATGTGTGAGTCTCTTCCACAGGCTGTAATCTTCCCCGCAACTGACCATTCCAGCATGGGCTTTCCTCAGGGCCACAGACTTCTCAGAGCAGTCATCTGCTCCAGCATGGTGTCCTCCACAGACTGCAAATGGGATTGTACTCCACTGATGATCTCCAAGGGCTGCAGGGGGTCAGCCTGCCATCTCACCATGGGCCTCAGGGGAATGGCTACTTCAGCACACTTCCCCACCCCTCCATCCTTTCTCACTGTCCCCTGTGTCTGCATCACTGTCGCTCTCATGTCCCACTCCTCTCCAAAACAAAAGAACTCCAAAAATAAAGGAACTCATCCAACAGGTTTTTTCCCTTCAGAAATGTTATTGAAGAGGTGCCATTGGGCAGAGGCAGGTCAGACTTGGAGATGGGGGAGCTTCTCAAAGCTTCTTACAGGGGCCATACCTGTAGCCTCCTCCCCTGCTACCACAACCCCTCCAGACATAAACCCAACATAAGATGTCTCGGGGTCACAGTCTGCCCTGCAGTATATGACCATGGTCATATACTCATATACCACAGCTCTCTCTCCAATACCAAGGCAAAGAAATGACACGGGGTAAGGAGATTTATACATTTCTATGCATGAATGGGACCACATATCTTTACAGAATAGCTGAGGCACAACAGAACAGCATAGTACCTCCTACAGCAAGTGAGGTAAGAGTGTGTGTCTTCAAGCCTCAGAAGAAGAAAGACATACAGTCTCAGATACTCACCTAGCTACCTCACTGCACCAAAGTGCATCAGTCTCCCACTAAAGATAACAGAAACCTGTTACCATTATAAATTTGTTTTTCACTGATGGAGAGCAGCATATCAGCTAGAGGTCCCTTTAAGAAAAGAAATAAATAAAATATCACCAAAAAAGGAAAAAATCAGGCTTCTGCTACTCAGAGTTGCCTTTCTCAGTACTGATTTCAGTGTAACCTACATCAGAAAAGAAAAACCTCCCTAATCTGACAGCCTAAGGGCCAGCGCTTCTGCACAAGCACTTTACTATTCCCTGGGAACAAGATTGTCACGCAAACACAACTGTCTCCTGGAAGCTCCCAGAGCTGAGAGGGCATAAGTATTCAGCAAATAAGCACACTTCTATACATAACAAATCTGCATCTAATCAAGATGAAGCCAGGCTGCTGGCTATCCACATAATACAGCATTCATGCCTACGCAAACCACTGTCATATTGCTGTCACTTTTATGTGATCTCAGAGCCATGTACAACTAAATCTGTATAAAATCAGATAATCCGCTCCCAAGGAAAAGCACAGAAATTGAATGCAGCTTGGGAAGGGAAAAAGGTTGCAGAAAAAATGAACAGAAAACAAATGTAAGCATATTCAAATGACTGTGGCATTCTTGTGGACTTGTAGCAAGAGAAAAAGGCAGAAATAAAACCATTTCATTTACAATGTCTAGCCATCTATGGTAGCTTATACTGCTTGTCACCAATTTCCCCCATTTCCTCTTGGTCAGTTAAATGTTACATCATTCACCATCAGATCTACATTAAAGTGGAACTGCTGTCTGTACTGATTTCTTCAGTATTTTGACCAGCTTGCTCCTGGGGACATCTAGTTATGTTTATCCTGCCCACTCTGCAGGGCAGCTCCCACCTAGGCAAGAGGATTCCCACAGTGGTCCAGTGCTTTGCTTCAACACAAGCAGCCACGACTACATGGATGTCTACAGTTGAGTTTCTTATTTTGATCTGCAAGTTGTAAGTTTCTTTAGGAAAGGCACATGAGATACTTTAATTGGGCATCATAGATTTATGTTTGTTATATCATTTCCACCAAGAGCTTTGAGCCAACAGCAGGTGCAAAAATGGCTATTCTAAGTCAGGCCAAAGATGAAACTCCTCCAGTGTCTTGTTTCTAATAACTGTCAATAACTAACGCTGAGGTCAACAGCATAAGAAGAAAATGAAAATAGAGTGAACCCTTTTCCAGTTACACTCTCCTACCTTCTGGCAACCTGCTGTTCAGAAGTTTTCTGTGACGTTAGTGCCCTGCACTTAAAAATAGCCTATGACAAATGATTCTATAACTTTTTTTCTGACTGCATTTGATCATTTGGCTGCATGCAGTGCATGCAGTTTAGTGGCAGGATAGTCAGTGGTAGAGATAGCAAGAGGCTGTTTCCGTAGTTGAGATTATGTACGAGACTGCGCAATGCATGACACATGCTATGTTGGCATTAGGCGTTTTGGAGGTGAGTGGATACCTGGCAACTTCTAAGTGAGGTAAAAGCTGAAGTTTAGATGGAGTAGTCAGTCTGCAGACACATTCAATTAATTTCATTAGTCAAGGTATCTCCTGCAGGCTAAAAGGCTTCAAAGTGGTGGAAGAGATAAATTATCCCTCCAGTTCAGACTCATGGCCATTCACCACTTCAGAGCCTGCTTGGATTATTATTAATTTCACACACACACACCCCTCAGTAGCAGCAGAAAATATCTGTAAATAGATTCAGGAAGAGGGGACATTTACAGAATGTAAACACTGAGTTTTCCCTTGATCACTTTCAAATTTGAGTCTTGCAACATCCTCAGTTCCCTCTCCCTGTCCAAGCTTATCAGGGTTTGGTTTGGTTTTTTTTTGAAAGTTGCTGAGGACTTGTTTAATAAGACTGCCAGACATAATACTACCTCATCATTTCCTCAACTAGATGGATTACTTCTGGGGGGCCAGAGTACAGTCATTTTCACTGACCTTCCAGAGAGACAGAGATAAATAGCCTTTAAGGGGAAAAGTTAGTGTTCTGTCATAAGATGACATCAAAGATCTTGGTAAAGCACAAATTGATTTGAAGTTAGGAGGACAGCATAGATGTGGAATGACAATCAATAGCTGTAGGAAAATATTGTTCCATTTTTCAACACACAGAAAAATTCACCTGCACTGATACACAAGCTATTTCTAAATGTATTTCTTCTGGAGATGGTTTAAGATCAAAACAGTGGGAAGGAAAAAACAAGAGGGAGGTATTTTTTTCAGAAGCTTCATAAACTTCTTTCCATGTATTTCACAATGACATAAATCTTTGGGGAAAAGACTGAAATTCTGATCCTATTCAAGCCCACTGATATCAAGGGAAAAGGCCAGGCTAGAGCTAAGTGGCCTGACATGTATATGCCTACTCCCAGCACTGCACAGGACAGCCAGAGAAGGTTCTTTGTAAGAGGGATGCAAAGGAAGATTATGAGATAGAGTGAAGGCTGTATCTTCGACCTCTGTAGGACTGCATTGACCCCAGCAAGTGCTCAAGCCCAGACAGCAGCTGTGTCTTACAAAAGCCCAACCTGATACTGTGCTGCAGAGGAGTCCTGCTCCCAGACCAGCAGAAGACAATGAGATCAAGTATTGCAGTAGTCACATGCATATCATATCAATGTATTTTACATTATGATAGCACTGCAAGAATTTTGGCTCATTTTTTTTCATCCTATGAAATTGCTGAATTGCTGCTGAGGACATAGGAAAGCAAACAGTTCCACCATCCAGGGTTTGGTCAACCCTGTACCACTACCTTAGACTGTGCCTCAGAGGAGGTCTAACACACAGGCAGGTTCCAAAAACTGAATTGTTTGGCTGTAGTCTAAAGTGTAAAGACCAGGAGAAAAGGAAGTGGAGTAGAGATGAAGTCAGAATGAACAACAGGAGAGACCAGGAATCAGATTCCCAAGTCACAGATAGACTACGCTGCAGAGAAGGATGTCACAGCACCAGGCATCAGCATCTTTCCGATCAGTCAGCATCCCTCCGGCTTCTTCTCCCAGGAGAGGCAGAGCCAGATCTTCCCCTGCCAGACTCTCTGCTGCTGTTGGTGTGTATTCTTCCCCCAGGAGGACGGGAGAGGTGGTAGCAGTGGTTGTTGCATTCTGCCAACAGATTTGTTGTTTCTGTCCCTGCCTCCCACAAGGCATCCACATACAACTGCACATATATGTGCACACTCATACACAAATGACAAGGATAGGCTGCCATACATTAATAGCACTATTAGTAATACACAATGGAATTGTCAAAGCCACCCAACACTGGCATAACAGGTAATTCTTCATCATTAACATATCTGCCAGCAGAACAGATACCAGCATACAAATGTTTAATTTTCAGATTGAGGAAGCATAAAGCTCTCTGTGGGCTGCTCAGCAGGGAAGTGACTCCATGACCAGTAGCTCTCAGAGGCATTAAGTAAGTGTCATTTCTAGAGACCACGGCAAGCTGATATCAATCAGATTAGCACTAATCACCAGACCTCAACATTAAACTTTACTAATATGAAGAAGTTACACCTGCAATAAAAAAGAAAAATAATAAACAATTTAATTGACACATGTGTGTCCCCTGGTCCCAGTCAGGAGAGCAGCATGGTAGCACTGGGATACCTGCAGTGCCAGCTCAGCTGCCTTGAATTCTTCATGCACTTCTAGGCTGGAAAAGGAGCCAGGAAGACTCTGTGCTCCCTGCAGTTATTGTTAATATTGAAAGAGCAAGTTGGGACCCTGGCCAGGGACCTATTCTGTTCATTCTACAGACAGCACCTCAGTCAAAATGCTGGAGACTATACCATAATCCTCAGTAGCCTAAAACTTAGGCTGCTTCTGCCTGAGCTCATGCAAGCCCCTGCTGCTAGGCTGCAGCCCTTCAGCCCCCTCCAGGGGGTGCCTGTCATGTAGGGTGGCTCCCCATTGCAGCGTGTCCTGTGGAGAATGCTGTGGTGAAGCCTGGTAAAAGTACATCCATTTGACCACCAGGTATGGGAGCTATGCTCACCAGAGGCAGATCTCACAGAGGCGTGCCCAGTGATGTCAAATCTGGGGCAGGAGTGCTGTCAGGTAATGTCTGTCAGACAGGATGACAGCAAAGCAAGGACCTCTTAGCAAGATGGCAGCAATCTCATGGCTCTGAAAATTGAGATAATCTATCAACACAAATGATTGAAGTCCCTTAGCTGCCCAACAGACAGTCACAAAATTGGTTCCAGTGCCCAGCTGGTGCTGTATCACCAATCCACCATGATACATCACCCTTGTCTCTCTTTTCTGAAAAAAATCTAGGAGTTACGTTATCCAGAGACATGTAACACATGACAGGATGTACAGGTTTGCCCAGTGTTTTGCAACGGGCAGTGCTTCACCACAGCAGCATGACTCCCTCTGTCCTGTTCTCCTTCAGCCTCTCTATCAGCTGTACCACCACTGTAAACATTTGCTGTGTGAAATCAGAATCATCTGAACAATGACAGGACAAAAACTCAGCTACAGTTTTATGGGCTATACTACATGAACTTTAAAGAGTAGTGTGTGATGGTGAGGAGAGCATGTTGCTGCCCAGGGGACAGTAGCCTTCCTCCCCTTTTACAGCACCAGCACATCTCCCCCAGCCATCCTCATAGTTACCAGTCTGCCTCACTGTGCACTACTGGGCTGCAGTCCCTGAGCCTTCTGTCATCTCTTCCTGACTGCTTTCTGCCTGTGATTTTCTCAGATGCTTTCTCACCCTTAGCCACACAGTCCGAAGCCAAAGTACAACGAAAATGATGCCTTCTTCTGTCTTTCCTCAGACTCCTTCACAAGTTCATTCCTTGTCTCTTTGGGCTTCTCTTGGCATCTTTCACTGATTTATATTTTTTTTCCTCATATTCCTCTCTCCAGTTTTTCTTCTCACTTTTTACACTGTTTTTCTGTCCTCTGCCCTCATTTTGCATTCTTTCGATCTTTCTCTTCACCTCACTTCCTTCCCACTTTTCAGCTAGGAACACAGTGGATTTCCTCTGCTCTGTTTAAATCTCACCTGGATATGCACCGTGGAGACAGGAGACAAGGAGAGGAAAAGGTAATTCCCCTGCTTAGCAGAGTTTTTTGATATAGATTTTTGTTTCTTCTATTCTTATTTCCTTCCACCCACTCCCAGATAAAGACAGATGGTCATATTAATAAAAGCAGGGATAAAATTAACTAAGAATGAAAAGGGCAAATTTATTTACCTGATTTTTTGTAAATGCAACTGATAGTATCACAGAATCTGCAGGATGAATTCCCAACACCTTCTAGGGAAGTTGAGGAGAGATGAAGAAGGGGAAAAAAAAAAAAGGTAAGTTTCACTTAGCTGGTGGAAATCACTAAATATAGAGATAGTTACATACTTTTCTTTTTTTTTTTTAAGATTATTTATTTATTGTAATAAAAAAACCCAAACAAC
>JAAGNO010018681.1:15325-36922 GCA_033439905.1 Ceryle rudis | reverse complement strand
GAGGAGCTGGAGCTGAGCCAGCACCGTGCGCTCGCAGCCCAGCAGCCAACGGCACCCTGGGCTGCACCCCCAGCAGCAGGGGAGGGGGGATCCTGCCCGTCTGCTCCCAGGGCTCTGGGGACACCCCCCTGCAGTGCTGGGGCCAGCTCTGGAGTCCTCAGCACAGCAGAGACAGGGATCTGTTTGAGCAGGGCTAGGGTGATGGGTTTAAACCAAAAGCAGGAAAGAACTTTTGATGCTGAGGGGGGTGAGAGCCTGGCCCAGGTTGCCCAGAGAGGTGGTCGCTGCCCCATCCCTGGCACCACTGCAGGTGAGGTTGGCCGGGGCTCTGAGCAACCTGCTCTAGCTGCAAATGTCCCTGCTCCCTGCAGGGGGGTTGGACCAGATGAAGGTCCCTTCCAACCCAAACCACTCCATGATTCTGTGCTCCTCGGCCATTGCCTCCCCCCCCCCCCCCAAGTCCCACTGGCAAATTCCCATTGAGGGGTTTAGCAAGACTTTCCCAGGTGGCTGGGAGGAGACAGGGGGCTGCTGGACCCTGCCCCACCCCATGACAGGGTGAAGATGGAGCAGGGGGTGACACAGCTCATGGCAGGGGCTCCTGTCCTTGCAGGAACGACATGCGACCCTGCCTTCTGGAACCTGCAGAAGCAGCAGCTGGTGGCCAGCCTGCCCCGGGAGCTGCTGCAAGCCTATGGAGAGGACTACGTGGAGGAGATCAACCGCCAGTTCATCCAGTTCATGAAGGTGGCGGTGGAGGACCTCAGTGCAGTGGTGAACAGCATCACGGATGGGCTCCTGGCTGCCAACCCAGCCGTGCGCTACTACCCAGGGCAGGGCCTTGGGCTCATGTATTTCATACACCGCTATCTGCCCTATTTTGTCCGAGACTTGTTCTTGAAAGGATTCTTCATCAACCCCAAGCTGCCCCGAGCACTGCGGCGAGAACACCACAAGGACACCAAGAAGGCCTGACCTTGCCACCGGGCAGGAGCGAGTCCTCTCCCTGGATTTCCAGGCCCACAGGCCCCTGAAATGCAGCCACCAGTGTCACGCCCCCTACACCGGGTGTGTGGGAGCAATCAGCACTAGATCATAAAAGAACCAAACTGCTTTCCAGAATCAGGCAAATCTCTTTTCTATCGTGTGAGAATCAACATTTTCTAGAAACCTTGGTTTTTTGTATTTTTTTTCTAACAGTGTGCCCTCCAGTGGGGGGCCAGCCCTGCCTGACTCTGCAGCTCCTCACCAGGGGCTGGGATGGACCTGGGGCATTTCTCAGCCACCTGACACCTTCCTCACTGCTCACTGAGCTGTGTTGGTCTCCTTCATCCCTTGGCTAGGCAGGGCCCGGGACCCTGCGGCCGCTGCCCCTCATAACACTCCACGTGCTCCCGGCGAGCGTGGGGGCCGAGAGCTCTTCACGAGGTGAACTACGTGATTGTCACTTTTTCAATAAATCTGTTCTTGATACACTGCCAGGCTGCAGCCATCTCCTTCTGCAGGGCCATGCTTGGGTAGGGGTGGCCGTGCCTCGACTCCGAGCCAGTAGTGCACCGAGCACCGTGGCGGGAGCCTGGCCCTGGGCAGCCCCAGAACCTGCCAGGAAGGGCTGGTGCCTACTTCCTGCTGTGCCCCACCAAACCCATCCTCACCCTGAGGGCAAAGTGAAACAAAGCCTTTGGGAAGGGGTGACGGGTGGCCCACAGGGCCAGCAACAGGCAGGAATCACAGGGGGACAAGCCCTAAGCATGCAGCTCTGTGGCACAGGACTGTGCATGCAGCGAGGGCTGTGCCTCACAGGCACCCACCCCCAGGGCCCCTAAGGGCTGGTACAACCCCCTTGCTCATGGTAAAAACCCATGTCCCAAGTCCTGCAGCAGCCTCCCTGGGTTCCTCTACCACCTACCCTGGGTGGGACAGAGGCTCCTTGTGGGGAGGTGGGAGCAGGTGCCCGAGTGAAGCAGGGAGAGCACAGTGCAGGAGGCAGATATTTATTAGCAGAGAGAGGGGAGGAGGGGGTAACAAACACCACAGAGGTGACCACTGCATGAGCTGGGACAGAGCCACTCTCCAGCCAACCTGAGCAGCAGCACCGAGCACGTATTTCCCACAAGAATGCCACAGGGCAGCTCCCAGCCCTTGAGGGGGAGCTGGTCAGGACCCAGAGCAGCACAGAGCAGGGCCCAGAGCTTGGCTCTCACCTCTAGCAGCAGACTGGCCAGGCCTAGGCAGGACAGGGGACCCCTCTGCCAAGAGCTGCCCTCTGCCTGCATCAGGGTTGCTCTGCACCCCTATGGCTCCAGGACAAGTGAAGGGATCCAAAAGGAGACCCCAACTCTGGTATCGTTGCAACAGCAGACACCAAACTGTGGATCTTCTAGAGGAGGAAGTTCAACCAGCTATGAAGCCCTTCAAGCTGCAGGGCAGGAGGAAAAGTGATGAGAGCAGCTGCTGAGGCCACGGGAAAGGTGCAAATGCCACCAGAGTGGGGACAAGTGTCCTCTACCAGCACCAGCTCTGACTCTGCCCTACCTTCCCACAAGCTCCCCGCCCTGTGCCAGGCAGGGCTGCTCAGCCTCTCCCAGGTCAGAGCTAGCTAGGGGGTGAAGCAGGGGTCGCACAGCAGCACAGGCTACGCTACACATCACAGGCAAACTAAACCTCACAGGAACACCACTGAGCAGGAGGCGAGCAGAGCACTGGCAGAGAGGCCCAACCCCAGGGGACCTGCCCTGCTCCTCTGCAGCAGTGGGAAGCCCTGGGAGGCAGCAACCCATGGCTGGTGCTTGGTCTACAAGCACAAGCACATACAGATGAGAACAGCAACACAGGAACTACCAGATACACAACAGGAGGTGGCCCTCCTGTCATACAGGGCCAAGCCCATGCCCCTGGTCCCTGCAGACCCCTCACAGCACAAACAACTCAAGCATCAGCTTGTGAATAATTTAACTAGCAACTGTACATGTTCCTCCTCTGAGCCAGTTCCACCGACAGTACAGCCCTGGAGTCTGGGCAGGGGATGACTCGGGACAAAGGTTCCCCCAGACTCCAGGGTTGGGAGGGGCTAACAGAAGTAGGATGGGGTTAGAAGATGGGAATGTAGTTGTCAATCTTGGTCCTGTGCCGCTGGGCGATGCACTCTGCGATCCACACGATGTTGCGGCACTCCTGCTCCTTCAGCTTCACGAAGGCGTAGAAGACTCCAAAGTGGAACTGGTTGAGGAAGGCCAGCTTGTTGAGCTTCACCTGGGGAAAACCCAGAAGAGGACACAGGGTCACTGGTCTACCTCAGATGGGAGAAACTGGTCAAAGAAAGTCTGGAGGAGCTTGGGAAGTCCCCTGACTTGCCAGCAGGCTGGAAGGCTCAGCACAGGTACCCTGCAGCTCTCTAGGTCTAGGGGTCAGCTCTGACCTTCACAACATGCTCTGACATTTGAAAGAGGAAATTGTTACATCCTCAGGTCCTCTGAACAGCCTCCTTTCTCACAGAATTACACTGGTTTTGCTATTGACAGAGCAAGTATCCACCAGCAGCCCCAAACTTGCCTCCCACACAGCTCTAATCTGTCTGGGTGAGAACATGGACTGAGCACCATGCGGGGTCCCCAGTCCCTCACTGGGAATTCCCTCCTCCATCCCCCAAACTCCGTTCACCCACAGCACTGCTGACAGGTCAGCAGACAACTCATGGCTGCCCTGAGCTCTGCAAGCAGCAGGGGCAGGCACATGCCGAGAAGCTCCTTGGGGTTCACTCACCTCATGTTCAAAGAACCTGTCTTCAAGGGTCTTGTCTCCTGGGTTGCTGCCAGCCCCTTCAAACAGCAGCTTGTACTCCTGCAGGAAGACATTACAAGAGGATATACCCCAAAGCCCTCCAAGCTCAGCAGTGTTTGGGGGTCCCCATGTGTCAAACAGACATCCCAGCCATCATGTCACAGAGAAGCCAAGAGTCCACCCCATGCACACATGAACATTGACAAAGCTGCACTATGCACCCCAGTACCGGCTGAAGGCAATCCCGAGAAAGGCAGAGAACATCTTTATTTTATCTGTGAGCTTCTCCAGACAGGACCCTCCTCTGAAACATGCAGTTCATGAAGCTGTATCACCACTTTCAGCACACAGGGACAAGCCCCTGTGCCCACAAACACCAGGACATGCCCTGGCTGCTCCAGTAAGGGGACGCTGAGCTCCCCAGCTCCAAGCCAGTCCTCAGCAATGCACTTAAGGATCGCAGACACATCCAAATGTGTCCTCCCAGGTCAGCAACTCCCCTGCCTCCAAACCAGAGATCAGAGCAACCCAGCAGAGCTGGAGATGTGGTACAATGCTCATTGAAGACATGTTTCCACCCTCAACCAACCAGAGAGACACTTGTTACTGCCACACCAATACCCCAAGGGTGTGGTGGTGAGGTCAGTCCCTGCACCCTGAGATGGGGCAGACAGGGCACATCTGGTCTCCCTGTCTTCACCACAAGGACAAGCCAACGGCATCCCAGGCAAGGCAACTACATCCTGGTCAAGCAGCGTACAGGTCCAACAGGAGCAGCAGAAGACAAGCACCCCTCTGCCCAGGCTGTCAGCCCACAGGTTCCCCAGGATCCTTAAGAAGCTCTGATCCAGAGCAGGTCCTCGCACCAGTCCCCAAGGCCCTCATCCCAAAGCACTCACAGGGTAGTAGTCGGCAACATTTTTGACTTGCTCGTAGTCATCTGCTCTGGCCAGTTGAGCCAGGCCCTCAGGGTAGAGCTTGCCACAGTGTGGGAACAGCTTTGCTCGGTCCTCCTTGGACAGCTCAGTACCAAATGAGTTAATGGTTATGATGAAGGCCCTCCGGTCAGCTTCAAACTGCAAGAGAAAAGTGTGTCACCTTGGGATGCAGCATCTTTGCCAGAGGCCAGCTCTGAACAGAGCTGCATCAGAGGGCAGCATAAGCAAGGGACACATACAGCCACACAGGGCTTGGCCAGGGCAGGCTGCATGTGCAGGCTCCCAGTATGCCCAGTAGCTGATGGCTGGGAAGCAGTCAGGTGAGGAAACTCCCAAACCACTGAGCAGAACCCTGCCCAGGTCTCTCTCACCTACTGTGCCTGGGTCCTGCACACCCCACAGCCTTGGCATGGAGACAGGCCCTGCACAGAACAGATCTGGGTGTTCTGCTCACTGTCCATGTCAGATGAAGATGTTGCCACAAAGGCAACAGAAGTATCAGCAGATGGCAAGATTTGAAGTGCTGGGTCCAGCTCTGGAGTCCTCAGCACAGCAGAGACAGGGACCTGTTGGAGCAGGGCCAGAGGAGCCCCAGCAATGCTGGGAGGGCTGGAACCCCTCTGCTGGGAGGCCAGGCTGGGAGAGTTGGGGGTGTTCAGCCTGCAGAAGAAAAGGCTCCGGGGAGACCTTCTGGTGGCCTTTCAGGACTTCAAGGGGCCTGTCAGAAAGATGGGGACAGACTTTTGAGCAGGGCCTGTTGGGACAAGCCAAGGGGGGATGGGTTCAGACTAACAGAGGGAGATTTAGACTGGAGACAAGGAAGAAATTTTTGATGCTGAGGGTGGTGAGAGCCTGGCCCAGGTTGCCCAGAGAGGTGGTCACTGCCCCATCCCTGACACCACTGCAGGTGAGGTTGGCTGGGGCTCCGAGCAACTTGCTCTGGTTGCAGATGTCCCTGCTCCCTTGCAGGGGGGTGGACTAGGTCCACTCAGACCCAAACCCAAAACAGGACTGGGAAACCAAACCTGTCCAATGCCATGTTCAGGCAGTGCTTTTCTGCCCAGGGAGCAGACAGAGCGTGCATGGGGATGCTGAAGAATATCTCAAGCACCCTTAATGCTGTCAGGAAAGCTGAGCCCGAGCACAAAGCAGTAATCAATACACTATTGTTCAGCTACGGGGGTTTCCAGACTTACCTCCAGGATCGGGCACATGGCATCTGCTGTGGTACCTCCCAGCACTTTGCAGAACTTGTAGAAAGACTCCAGGTAAGCCTGGAAGAGAGAGGACAGATGAGCAACCTTCCACACAGCTTCATCTAATGTCCCACCAGGCCACTGAGGAGAGGACAGAGAGGAAGCAGGGACACTCCCAGGTGCTTTGTAAGACAGCGTGGGCACTCTCACCCCATGTGAGCTTGGATGCCACATAAGGGACAGTGCTTCCCCAGAAGCTGGAGCCACAAAGGGTTGCAGTTGGGTTTGTTCAAGCAACTGCATGAGCTTCCTGCCGGCAAGAGCCCCAGGCAGCAAGGGTAAAGCCTGTTTTGCTCCTTTGAATCATCTAACTCCAAAGCATTTACTCAAGTCTCACGTGGTTTCCTGACCCTGCGCTGGCCTCCGCAAACATGCCAAGCCACACAACTATCGCTGAGAGGCCTATGCTCAGAAAGTACCGCTGTGTAAGCGGAGTCAAGGGATGAGGCAGGACAGCTGTGAAGGAAACTAGCCGTTCTCTGTTGTTCTCAGACGGCAGCCGCTTGGTCTCCATCCCAACCGGAGCACTGGAGAGAATGTCTAAGGCCAGACGCAGCTCTGCTGCCTCCAGGAAACGTAATCCTTTGTGGAGATGTCCCATAATCCAGCTGGAAGTTGACTGTCTCCCAAGGGGAGCCCAGGAGGGCTGTGCATGGCTAAAAGTGCTGTTCTGCAAAAAGTTTCTCAGAAGGCGGCATCACGTGATAAAACACCTCCCTGGACAGAGAGCTGCAACCAGAGTCGCTTAAAAGGGATGGAACAGAATGATGCCGAGACATCACAAATTGCCACCTTGTCACAACAACTCTGGGATGAAGATGGGCAAAGAATGCACATGTTGGGACACCCTCAGCCTCTGCACTAGGGAAGCACCTGACTGACTGTGTTGTGTAAATATTTGTCACCACACAGCGCAAGGGGACACCGCTGGGTGAACATCACACATCACGGAAACCCCATCTCCAGCCTGTGCCACTGGTCAAGTGCAGGAAAGCACAGAGCATCAGCCTGCAGAGTTACCACAGGAAAAAGGACACAGACAACGGGCTCTGCTTGAGGTTGGCAGAAGAGGGAACCTGGATAAGATAAGGTGGTTCAGTCACCACCTCTACGCTGATCAGGGTTCACATGCAAACCTGAAGCTTCAGAGGCAAAAATAGGTGAACTCATATATCCAGCACAGAACGAGGCTCTGGTGTAGCAGACACCATGGAAGCACAGACTGTACAACAGCTGCAGTGTGCTCTTCCCCACAGACCCATCCACAGATGACATCTCTCACATAAAGTCCTCAGTGTCCTGAAGCCCTTAGCCCAAAATGGTACTGTCTTTGCACTTAATAATCCATAATAGACTTTTGCTTTCATGAGCCCACACATTTAGCCCGCACCTCCTGCTTGCCTCATTCCTGTGGCACCTCCAGCCTAAAGGGAGACCTGGTGCCCATCTATCCACGCTGGCTTTTCCAACACTATCTGTCCATGGTTACCACCACAACTCAGATCCACTCCTCTTCCAGGTGGGAATCTTGACCTTTTTTTGTGGTTTCCCATACAGAAGTCACTGTACCCAAACCCTTAAATGTGTCCCCTCCTTAGCAGGTTCTGCTGTTTGTATTCACAGATGAGAGAGGAGAGGAAGACGACAGTGTTCAGGACAAACATGCTACAGAAGTACACACAGTGATACTTGTGCTCTTCTCTTCTACCGTTAGGAACATGATACCTTGGAGAGAGACACTTGCTTAGGTCCATCATAACCCAAGATTTCATTTAGCAGCAGAAAGGAACAAGGAGACCTTTACTGTATGAGCAGTTAGGATTACATCCTTGCCTCTCCCATACATCACATTTCTCCACATTCATTTGCCTGCTGTATTTTATTGTCCTGTCTTCTTCATCTGGTTCCTACAAGAAGGTCACCAGCAAAGGCCAACAGTCAGCCAGATTCACTTCAATGTATCTGTTACAAGGATGTGGTAAAAAGGGAGTAAGTACTGAAGAGAACAATGCCAGCATGTCTCCATTGCAGGACTCCATTGCTGACCACCCTCTACACAAAGAGCTGACTGCTTACATTTAACCTCTGCTCCCCATCTTGAACATATTTTCATTTGAGAACCTTCTCACTTGTCATTGCTAGTAAGAAACCTTTGCAGTTGTCTTCCTCCACTGAATCCTCCTCAAACCTTTCTGTCTGCATGCTCAAATTCTTTCAAAAAACCCTCGAGTATATCTGTGAGGCAGCGCTTCTCCTTCCCACAGCAGCTCCTCCAGGAGGCAGGCATCTATCTCAGGCATCCACCTGCTGCGTTCCTCAGAGCAGCTCTGTGCAGGTTTCAGACCCGATTTCATTTCCCTCATTTGCATCTTATTATACAGTTTCCAGTCCCTAGGGAGAGAGGTGGCTTTAAGTGAGTGGCTGTAAATGGCCATTACCTTTTCCACCCTTCCACCCTGGTGATTTGTTATGGACGGAGGCCCTGTGTTCCCCGAGGGCTGTTCTTTAGCAAGAACCAGCCCCAGCACACAAACCAGTTTGGGGGCAGGAAGAATGCAAAGCAGTATCAGGCCTCAAAAAGGAGATGGGAAGGGACAAGGCAACTGGGACTCAAGGAGATCATCTCCTCCCAGCCAACCTCAACCTGTTTGCCTTGCGCTCACTCTGCTCCCCGCTTCCCCCCTTCACCTCCTCTCAATGCAGGTCTGAGGGTATTTATGCACCCAGCTATATCTCCCCCCGTACAGCGAAAAGACCAGTACGTGCCAGAGGCCACAGGCAGCTGGGTGTGACTGCCGACACGCAGCTCCTTTTCCCCTTGCTTTCTTCCCTTCATGCCTGACCTGCTCTCTGCCTCTCAGAACAGGCCACAGAAGCCTTCCTTGGGAAGCAGAGGTCACACCAGCTGCAGGCTGGCTGTGACCGGCCAAAACAAGGTTGGCAGATACAATCTATATCCCACCCTTAATCCTGAGAGCAGAGATGGAGCGATAGCCACAGCCTGCACATAAACACGTGCTTTGATATCACCAGCTAGAACCAGACGGGGCCTGCAGAGGAGACAGCAGGACATGGAGATCCTTTAGCCCCTCCACATCCCCATGCCAATCTTCTCCCCAGCCTGCGTGACTCTTTGCACCTTTTACACTGCTCTACCAAGAGGATCTAACCCCAAGCAGTCTCTGAAGGCTTGAGCAGACTGTTGGAGACTCTTCTGAGAGAGCTCAAGACAGAAAGCCAAGCCCATGGGAGTCCTTCAAACAAGCTGAAGATCGAGCCACTTTGGCACGTTGAACACAGTTAACTACACATCTAAACCCATGTGGTTAAAGAGCAGCCTTCTCCTGCCTGCCTGCAGCCTGAGGAAATTTAGTCAAAGGCATAACCTCTGCAAAATCTCTTGCACACACTCTTGACAGATCCAAAATCCCCCTACTCTGCCTAGCTCTGGAGTCCTGGCTCTGCAGAGCTGTGTAATCAGCTATCAGGCCTCTCCAAGAGCACTGTCTTTACTTTGCGATGGATGTAACTAGTTCTTGGTCACGTTTACTCTATCACCACTCCAGGGGGGAAAGAGAGAGAATGCAAAATTATTTTTGTCTGCTCTGAGAGGAAAATACTCTCTCATCTTTGGTTGGGAACAGCAGTGTAAGTCAAAGCTCCTGAGCCAAGGCAGAGCTGCAGTCACACTAGGAATAACCAGGGACTTTAACATCTCCTTCCCTTCCCTGAGGCTCATTTACCTTATACAGCGTGTTTCGAATTATTTCAATGTTCATTTCATCCAGGTCCTGTTCAGATATGCAGTCTTGGAAGAAAGCAGCTGAAACAGAGCCACAGACAGAGTTAGCATTGTCCTCACCAGACCCATGCCTAGGATTTTCCAGAGTCCTCAACAGTAGCCAACAGAAGTACATCCTGTGTTGAGCTTGTCCCTCCCAGGCCTGGCCCTTTTATCTTCAGCAGCCACCAAATTGCCATGACTAAAAACCTCAGGCTCCACCATGGTTCCCCAGGCCACAGTCCTATTTGGACCTCTCACATGAATGTCGTTCTTCACCGGTTTTGTTACTAGTGTATTCTCAGCAGAAATTCCCAGCTCTAGCCCCCAGCAGCAGTGCCAGATCAGCCTGTGTTTAAAAATAAGCAAAACCCAAAAACTCTTCCCAGACACAAGAACTCAGAAGTGACAAGGCAGCTTAGAATTGCCTGCTACAGCATGGCAGCAATGCCTGAGTGTCTACAAGACAGCAGACAGTGAGTCCCGAGGAATTTGGTGCTTCTCCCTCCTCTCCAACATCCCTGTTGGAGAGGTAGCAGCTCAGTTGGATTAAGCTCCTACAGCCCACGACACTCCATGGTCAGAGTCAGGAGCTGTCTCCCCTGGTCAGGCCTATCAGTCTCATTTTCCACTTCTTCCAAGGACATTTATATCTCCATCTGGAGGTAAGCAACAGGAGACAGGCTGAACTAATGGGTTTTGGTAGGAGGGAGTTTGAGAAGTTGTTGCCACCTAAAGAACAGATTCCAGACGTAACCCAGGGCACTACGAGCTGCAGGTGATGACGAGTCTCATACCTCTCATGTAACCTAAGGCTGTTGTACAACCCGCTTGGTAGCGAGAGCACAATAAAACCCATTGATGGGACTTTTATGACTTCTTCAACTCTCGCTCAGCAACCAACTTTGCTGAATTTGCTGCATGGAGAAATATGATCTTCAGCTTACGCAGTCCAGCTGCGGGTAACAGAGACCGCACTCTCACCCGAGAGCTGACCGTTGCTCTGCTTTGTGCCGCAAACCAGTTACGACGCAGGCTCAGGCCTTCAGCAGCCACCGCTTCTCTAGCGCGAGCTCCCTGACACAGGCAGCAGCCACACTGCGTGTCTAGAGAGCCCTGAACAGGGGTTAACCCCCACAGAGGCGTCTTTGCAAGGGCATCAGAGTGCAATGCCACGTCGCTGGAGGAGCATATGCTTGACAAAAAAAAAAAAAAAAAAAAAAAAAAAAGAAAACAGAGCGTGCCAGGACTGGTTTTCACTGCTGGGCTTGCTGGCCAGCCTAGCTGGCTAAGCAGTGGCTACTTCAGAGTGGCAGAGGAATGAGAACAGAGCTATTTCAGTTCTTGGCCCTCCAGGATCCCAAATTAGGCTAAGACCAAGCCTTATTTTGCCCTGCTAACCTATGAAAGCCGTTTGGGGTTAGGCATTCCTACCAAGCCACGTAGCTACTCAAGTACTTTGAGGAGATAGAGCTGCTGTTTCTTTGCGTGTGGTCACTGGAAAGAGCACAAGTTAAACAAGCAGATCCTGCAGGCCTGCTTGTTTAGGCAACACAGCTGCTCCTCGTGTTCTCCTGCTGCAGAAATGCCACACTAGATGGTACGCAGCCTCAAGGGCAAGGCCAGGGCAAAGGTCTGGAGAAGAAGTCAGCCCAGCCAGGGCAGAAGCAGGCAAAACTGACTCATGGATGTGAAAGCAAGAGGCAAAGATCCTCCACTGCCAGCCACATCCTCCAGAACCACCTCACCAGTGTAATGGGGCATTTCCACTCCATACATATCTGGAAGCTTTAAGGTCTCCGAGAGCTAGTGTCTCTGTAATACTCTGTTCTGTCCTGTTCCCAAAATGAGAAGGTTCCTGCTTACTCGTGGGGAAGATTTTCTTCCCACCCATCATCCCTACAGCATGCTCAATTCAGCTACATGCAGAGCCTCAGTTCTCCTGCTGCACTGTTGCTCTACCTTGCAACCCAGATCGTTGAGATCCTTTTCCCTCCTTTGCTGAGGTCTACCTGACAAGTCATTTTTCCACAACTACTTCACTTGTCTCGTTACCACAGAGAGCAATTGCAAAAGCTCTTGCAGTTCCAAACCAAACTATTGCTATCAAAGATGATGCGATGATTTAGTGTTTTCTCTTTCTAGCAACCCCAAAAGAATGATTCATCACTGACTCAGGAATACCTCACTACAGTTTTACCCACAGAAGCTAAACTAGCAAGTCTCCTGTGACTACATCTCCTACTACTGCAAAAAGACTTCCATATTTACCTCCAGAACCACTTCCTACACCTTTTATCTTTAAAAAGCCTATCTATCTAGCTGTTCAGAAGATGGTTTTAGCATTATGTGCCTCATCAAGGCCTGGAGCCCTGAGATAGTTCAGCTCAGTACAGGATTCTGCAGTTGGAGTTTGGTTTTTGGTTGGTTTTTTTGGTTTTGTTTTGTTTGTTTTTGCTGCTGTTTAGGGGTTTGTTTTGTTTTCGGTGTTGTGTTTTTGGCTTTTTTTGTGGGTTTGTTTTGTTTTGTTTGGGTTTTTTTTTTATATAAAGAGCCTTCCTTCATCTAGAGCTAGTTTTATCAGTCTCAGAACAAGACTGCAGATCTCTATCTACAAAAATCACCTACAAGAAATTCCCTGATGGTCCAGCTAGAAGTGCTGGAAATGAAGGGCCCAAGACCTCTCAAACTTTCTCATTCTTCCCCACCTGCATGTGACCATTTCCACATGAGTCTATGGACCTATCTAGTAGATCATACCTAACTACATCTACACTGCCCCAAGAGCTCCAGGCCTGGCTCACGCAAACTGCACTCCGCAGCGCTTAGCAGTCTGTGTGCTGGTTTGGACATTTGTTGAAGGGTACGGAGCGCTAACTGTTCCTCCAGAGGAAAAAATGGCATAGGACAGCTTTAAACCTGAACTCAAGCCCAGGCAGCACAGCCACAGCTGCACATCACCAACCGCTTCGTCTTCCGGGAGCACAACCTGGGCTTAGTTAGACCTAGTTGGAGGGGGGTGGAAAGGGACACCTGCTCCACACACAGCTGAGAGGTATTTTGAAAGGTTCCACTCACCCAGGGGAGTGTCCACCAGGATTGCATTGTAGAGCTCTGCAGGCGTCTGAGCAATGTTCACAGCTTCCATCTGCTCGAAACTTCCCAGAGGATGGCACTTGGGCACCAATTCGGAGATGGAACGCTGGTGCAGAGTCCCAGTGATGAGCAGAATAACATTGTCAATCATGTAGCTGTACCTGGAGGAACACAAGGGGAAGCCTGTCACAATACAAATACAAAACCCAGCAAGTGGCACCAGACGGCACGTACCTGCAGTCCCTGTGAACATCTCCAGAAAGACACACCCTTCCCACAAAGGACTAAGGCACCTCCTTAATGTCTCCCGATCATGCTAGCCTAGGAAAAGGGAGTCAAGCATAGCCCCAAGCTGTGATTTATGCTACAGCTGAACCACACCACCTAGGCATTTCCTATCTACCATTGAAGATCATTAGACTGGAAGGGACTTCTGGAGGTCTCTGGCTGCACCAAGACAGAATTTTGGAGGTCTTCAATGTCCTGGTCCAAACACAGTCAGCTCTAGCTGCTCAGGGCTTTGTCTAGCTGAACTCTTGAGTTATTTGTAAGGATGTATATCTCAAAGTCCCTGGGGCTCTGCTTCATTTTCTGACCACACTGGCAATGGAAAGTCTTCTCCTAACAGCTAATGGGAATTTCACAGAGACTATGTGCAAAAGGTCTGTGGTAGGACAGCAGCAAAGGGGACCTGCAGATAAACCCAACTTGAGCTCAACTTCAGTGCCAGCAGCACTGCTCCACCTTGCCAGGATTATGGAGAAACGGTCACACTCCTGCAGCCCCACTCCCTTCCAAAGACAACAGGGCTGGCAGCTTTGGAACAACCTCCATTCACACCCTTACGAGACTGCACATGAGGTTTTTTCATACCTCTATACCATGAAAAGCTACAAACTTCTTTGCACCAGGCCATGTCACAACATCCTGAACCAAGTCTTCTGCTTATGTCATACAGGATGAGTGGATTCAGTCTTTGGCACTGCAGCAATGGGACATTCGATCTGGAACCACAGCGCTCAGCACAGTTTTCACCAACTCAAGCCCTGTGTGGCCCTTCACTCCAGTATATCCATGCTTCTTGCACTGAGGAGCCCATTACTGGGCACGGAACTCCAGCTGAGGCCTCCACCAGTACCATGTAGAGAGGAAACATTACCTCCCAGTCCAGCCAGAAAAGGGAAATGCAGTTAACCTGACGACTGGGATTAAAAGAAAGGCTAGCAGCCTTCTCCAAGTAGAAGGTCCAAGCAAGGGATTGAGGCATCATGTAAATACAGGGAGCTGAGTGTCCTCAATAAGAGCAGGAGTGGTGCACTAGGCACCTTCACAACCACCTGAGCCATAAGCCAACCAAGCTAAGAACCTGAAAAACATAAGTGAGATTACAATTTGGTTGTTTGGGTTGTTTTGGGGGTTTTTTTCCAGTCAGCAGAAGATGCCTTTGTAAATGTCCCTCAACAGCACAAGGAAGGGGCACAAATTCTGGAAAAGCAGGATATTTGGGATTTTACGCTCCCTTGCTCTCACCACCAGAGCTCTAACTCTAAAAAGTTAGATGATGGAAAAGACCTGAAGAAGCTCTTTGGCAGGAGCTGCTCTAAAACAAATGATATCAGGCCTGAACTAGAATGGCAGAAGGAGCTGCACACACCTGGAGCTGGAGCTCTGCTGAGGTTCAGGCTTCCCACGTGTAATTGAGTACTGAAGAAAGGGAACTTCGGGCCAGCACACAGGGACTGCGGCAAGGGCAGGGACAGGAAGGCTCTGCACACATTCGTCGGGATGCTACTCGTCTTTGTGCTCCCAAGCTAATATACTTATATTCCCAAGGAGGGCATAGGGCAGGCCTGCTTCCCTTTCAACCACATCAAAGGCAGGTCAGCAGAACCTGTTAAAGGCAGATTTCGGTAGCTTGTATTAGATGGGCTCAAATCCACTCAACAGGCACGTCCATGATCCACACCTTAGCTCAAGCAGGTGCTGCTTTTTTTCCTCTCCACACTGCAGGGCTAGGTAAGGCACCTCCTGGCCCTACAATTTTTGCAGCAAGCCTTTCTGTATCCACAGCCTACCTTCCATGGACCTTCCGTCTAGAACCAGGGCAATCAGCACAAGCTTCACATAGTAGGAAACATCCTTTTGCCCTTTAATCTGCAAGGTTATTATCCTGCCTTCTGTTTGTGCAACTCTCGCTGTGGAGATGATTGCAATCTCCAGGACAGCAAGAAGGGCCTGTTTATGAGACCTGAGGGTAAGTCTCTTGCAGCAAGCAGCTGGTTCCTGGTAAATACAAGCATCTGCACCCTGACAGAGATCCATCTCCAGAAGGTGGGCTGGACCAAGGATACAGCAGATCATTTCCCAGCTCCACCATCTGCCCTCAGACATGCAAATTTTCTTAGTGCAAACAGGTAGCTCTCAGGGAAGATCATACATGGGACTGCTCTTAGCAAAGCAAGGCAACAAGGCAAGACCAGATCAAATTTGTTTCTTCAGTTCATGCGGCAGTGAAGGAACAGACCAGGACACGTGGTCATTGCACAAAACAGGAGCAAACCTCCTTCCTATTCCCAGTTTAGCACAGATCTTACTCTCTGCAAGGTATATGCAGCTTACAAGGAGCCTAGCCAAAGTCAACCACACAAGAGGAACTGAGGGAAAGTGCCTGGAGCCCTTTCTGTTTGCAGCTTAGCTCCTGGCTTACTGGAGTCACACTGAGCTCCATGCCCTCCCACGCCAGCTCAGCATGAAAGCCACAGCCTGGTTTGGGACATGCATCTCAAGTCTGACCCTCTTCACAGGGTGAAGAGAGGCTCCTGCTTTCAGGCTGATGGTCCCAGGAAAGACAACCCAGATGTCTTCCACTACCTGAATGCAAAGCATGGCTTTCCACATTTCATTTATGCCCCTTCACTTGCTTGTTCCTTCATCCTTCAGGGAAGGCCACGTTTACTCACATTCAGCCCCTGCTTCATCCCAGTAAAAAAGTCACAACTTAGTCAACTGTGACTACAAGGCAAGTCTTCTAGTGCCAGGGCAGCTGGAAAAGCCTCTTCTCATCTGTGGAAGGGGCAACACTTGCTTTCCAGTGTCAGGTCCCAACAAGAACGCATCTGCCCCCATTAGCACAGCTGTACTAAGACCGCAGCAGCGGTCCTGGCTACGCTGGCATTTCCTCCCAGGCCCAATGGATTAGATTTCTTACAGTGGCAGCAGTTTTCTGTGGAACCTCTAAGTACTTGTTTAATAGAGCAGCTTTTGTCATCATCCTGTTAGGTTCTGACCAGCTCCAAATGTTTCAGCTTTCATGGTTAACGCACATTCAGAACCTTCCAAGGGCTTTTAACATTCACTAGCTCTCAGTGCAGTTAATAAGAGGACCAGACTGTGGGACACACCAGAGAACAGAAGCAGTTGGTCACCTGCAACACCATGAGGGTGTTACAGCTCGCTTGGCCTGGAAAAGACATAAGGACATAGGATAGTCTGGTGGGAGACTGGAGACATGTAGAACTGACAAGCTCCTTGGTGAGGACAAACCTCTGCACTGGTTTCCTGGGAGCACTCAGCAGGAGCTCAGAGGAGAAAGCACTACACAGAATCTCTACACAAGCTACAGCCAGTGACATAGGGCAGTGGGGCTTTCATTAAGGGGTCAAATGGCACCTTACCTCAAGCCCCCAACCTCACCTCCACAAAGACTGCAGCAAAACTCTCTCGGGCAAGCCCATGTTTTACTTTCCTGCTTTGAGCTGCAACCTGCTCACAAAGGGAGATGGACACAAGAGTGTGGATGTTCAGTGTCACATGCCCTGCCTCACTCTTCCCGTCACCCACTGAACTGAGGTGTGGTATATTGCAGAAATTCACATTCACAGAAATACAATTTTAGTTGATACCAAGAAGCATCAGCAACATCTCACAGAAGAGCAGAGTTTCTTATTAAAGCACAGGAAAGAGGCAGCAAGGACAGAAACACATCCACAGCAGGAGACAGATGTTGGCTTCTGGTTTCCTGAAGTCCCATACAACCAGGGCCAGTATTTGTCCTTCAAGCAATAGCCATGGGGTGACACTCACATAAGGAGTAAAAGAGTCAGGCTAGGATGTGCCTGGAGAAGCCAAAAGGTGTATGTGTGTGGAAATGTTCCTTCCAGCAGCAGATGATCCAGGAGATCATTCTCACCCCTGTTTTGGTGAGGGAAGGTCTCAGACAGGCACAGGAGAAACCTCCCTGAGAAAACAGGAGAGCCAGGCCACAGCAGCTACCTTCTGGGATAGTGATCTCCAGACAGCAGAATCAAGGAGGAGGGCACACATGCAAAGGCCACGCAGAGGTACTTTGACAAGTCCTCTTGCAGGTCTTCCTCCTTTTGGAGTTATTTCAGCACAGCCACAGATACATGCAAGACAGGTGTCAATGGTCCACTGAATATCAGGAAAGGCTTTTTACCAGAGGAGCATGAAAGCTCATCACATGGCGTGTTTACAGCTTGGTCAGAAGACACTCAGCCATAGCCCCCAAGACAGTTGGGGCTTCTCCCTCTCCCATTTGACTAATCTAATCAAAGAGTCGTCCTACTGCAGATAGGCTGGGTTTTTATTGCTTTGTGCTCCAGGATACTAAAGAAACCATAAACAATACTGCAAGTGGTCACAAAGCATGACTAATAGATGGAACATTGCATGACCTGCGTTTCTCAAGAATCCTCCAAAAGCCTGGCCAAACTGTAGCTTAACAGCTGCTCCAAAGGGGTCATGAGGACAGCCCTCCATGTCACCATCAAATGCAGTGTCCAGTGAGGCAGGGAAGAGCCGGGTTGTGGCTCAGGGGTTTTGTCAGGATGGGTAAAGGTATTGCATTGCTCAAGCAACTGGAATGCTTTCCAAAACCAGTGTTAGTCTTCAAGGCAGGCTAATGCCAGCAAGGCAAAAGTCATTCTGTGATTGCACTGGGCAGTTACTCCAATTACTGTTTATTTTGGGATGAAAAAGGGAAATCTCCAGTGGGATCAGAGCCGTGCTCTGAACTCGAAATGAATTCTACAGACAGCTTGAAAGATGATGAAGTTGTTTTGACTGTAGACACTTCAGCATCTAGCACTTACCTCTTGCAGCTCATCCAGTTCATATACTCAGGGGCTGCTAAGGGGAAGTAACCTCATGAAGAAGTTTTGGTCTGGTTGTACCACTGCTTCCTTAGGTTGGTGCATAACTACACTGACCCATCTCTACATGCCACCGAGTTCAGGACCTGAGCAACAGTCCTGGTACACAGAGCCACTTGTCACACCTCTCTCAAGATCCAAACGTAAGCAGCAATGGGGAAAAGCAACACACAGGCTTCAGAGGGCAGAAGAGCAGGAGCTGACACCAACAGTGCTAACAGCCGAGATGCTTGTATCTGGAGTGTCCTAAGAGCATTAGTAAATAACTGTACAGCTGTCCGAACTGGAAAGGAGAGGGATGTTGCATATCAGAAGACCTCAGTGCCTCTCTAGGGCTCGTTTGAGTAATACAACAGTTCACAAGTCAAATTCTTAAATTATTTTTTCAGCTCAGACTAGAAGAGGCCAGAGCAGCAGCAGCTCCTGGCCAGGAGCAGTTCAATCCTTCATCTGCAGCTAAAGCTCTGGCAGTCCAGGGAACAGCACGAGGAGATGCAGCCCTCGATGGTCTCTGCTCAAAGTGTGCTGATCTCCTCCTCTCTTTGCACAGTCTTTCCTAGAGTCACACCACTAAAAACCACACCTAAGTGGTAAGTTCGTGAACCTGCTAAAGAGAAAGATGAGAATTTCAGGGTTGCCACCACAAACCAAGGGCATTCAGCCAGTAGGTGGGTGCCCTGCTAAACTTAGATCAACGAGACCGTTTCAGAGCAAGAGAGTTTTAACTTCACAGTACTCCAGAGACTGTGGCAGCCTTTCAAATCCAAGTATCCAGGAATGTTCTCAGCATTAATCTATATTTAGCTGCATGTCCACATGATTTTTACCATCTTCTATCGAGTCTAGGTCTCTTGGGATACTGACCTCAGTTTTGCAGTAGTATCATCCAGTAACTTCTAAGCAAGAAGGCTCTGGTTGCCTAAGCTCAGTGCCTCAAAGCTTGAGACGCACTAGGCCGATATGCAAGGCTGAGCCCTGGCACACTGCACTGTGCCGAACAGACTTCAGCACTAATTACATTTTACATATTACCAGAAACATCTAATTGTACCCCTTTCACACAGTCCAGCTGCAAAAGCCAAACCTGCATAAACTGTTGCCTTATCTTCCTTACATGTAAGGCACTAAGAAAAACCCCAAACATTTCAAGGATATAAAATAACAAGAAAGGCTGTGATGCATCATCTCATGTTATTGCCAAAACTGCCTCGAGAAGCTAAGAAAGCTGAGTGAGTTTAGTGGCCTAAAAGCCTTTACCTGGTTCTCAAGAGAGCACAGGACCCAGCCCCGGCCAATGTGTAGAACGTTGTTCACACAGACCTGC
The DNA here is from genome assembly GCA_033439905.1 of Ceryle rudis. NCBI lineage: Eukaryota > Metazoa > Chordata > Aves > Coraciiformes > Cerylidae > Ceryle > Ceryle rudis. The sequence goes on along the minus strand of JAAGNO010018681.1, from coordinate 17,576 downwards.
TGCCAGCAGAAGACAAGAAACATCATCATCCTTCTTGACATGTGTTAAACAATACAGGAAGACAGAAGATGTAGCCTGGCCCCAAAATATTGTGGTACTTAGGCAAAGCTCTATGTAAGTATTTTCCAGACTTCAAACTAGGATACAGAATGGATCTGTGAGAGGGGATGAGGACCCAAGATGTCCCCAAGAAGCCTTCAGAAGTGGTGCCTCAGCCTCCAGGCCTTCTCTGGGCTGAACTTGCCAGTCTAGAGCATCATGTGACACAGACCAATGGAAAAGTAAAAGAAGAATGAAGGCTGCAAAGATCCAGCACCAGAGACACTGAGAATAGTTTCAGTCAAGGAGTGAAGCATGCTACACAGGAACAGACGTGCTCAGTGAACATCCATCCACCTGAAGGCACTGTGCACAGACTGTCTTTTGGAAAAGTAACCAAACACATATCGATCAGAGGAGCATTAAGAACTTTCTAACACACTCCCTTCTTCCCCTTTTTATGCCTCTACCAGATATGTTGTTCAGCCTGCAAGAGGGAAAGGTTGCAAGAAGAAAAACAACGGATGTGCAAGGACTGCTCCTGTGAGCTGCAGAATCACCAGAAAGATTCAGCTTTAAACAAAGCCCCAGAAGATAGCTAAGTCCACACACTGCCTCTGGATGAAACAGCATCAGCTTGGATGGAGATGCTACCCAGGGGCAATGCATTCTCACCTCGTCACTGACAGCTTGCACACTAGAGCCCCTTCTCGGGGCTGCTAAGTTTCATTAAAGAATTCTCTATCTTAGCAAAACACAGGCTTCCATCTGGAGCTCATCACTTGCTTTTTACCACCGATAATGTTTTGCTAGCTCTTTCAATCACTGCAGCAGCTCACTGTTTGCTGGGCACCATGCTAAGACCTTCCAAGTGAAGAACAGCTCAGGTCAGTAGGAGGATGGTTATGCTGTTCCAGTTCAAACCAACTGGCCAAGTGAAGCATTTTCCAGGCACTAGAGGTTTGGGAAAAGAGCATCCTCTCGATGTAACTCATGGTGAAATCCACCTTTCGAAGATGAGGGCACCTGCAGTCACACCATTTTGAAAGGTGACTTCCATGGCCACCACTCAGGCATGCAGCCCCTTTCATTTTCGCAGACACTGGTTCTGGGCAAGTGCTATGAGATCCATGTCCTTTGGGTAGGCAGGAGAATAGATGCAGTTCTGATGCCACCATCCAGAGGACGCAGTTCTACAGTCGTTTCCAGACCATTAGTTACATGCACCCTAATTTGAATATTGCATAATCCCTCCAAGAACTTGGTTTATCAGTTCAACTTTGCACTCCCTGCAAACAGGGAAGCTGTTTGTCAGAAACCTGCACTTCTCTGCCAAAACCCTCTCTGCCAGAGAAGGCTCATAAACCTTTTTATTGCAGGATCCCCAGCCTAAACAGTAACTTTTGCTTCCCAATCCCACTGCTACCAGGCAGTCAGCAACTAACTGAAAAAAGCTTTCCCCCAAATAAACTGCAAGCGTCGGTAACATAAAGCTTTGGGAGCTTTTTCTTCCGCAAGAAAGGACTTCAAAAGGATGCAGTCATATTTTGTAACCCCTGCAGTTATGCCAGGATGCATACCCCAGGACGTTTAGAATAAAGACAGGCAACTTCCTACTTCAGAGGAGAGTATTACTGCTCTTCAGCTCAAGTAGCAATCGAAACACTTTGGCTCTAGAAAAAAACACCGCTGCAAAATTAAGTTTGAACTCCAAGTCGTGCAGCAGAAACTAGATCCATCCAGCGCAGGGGAGAGGCAGAGCAGGACTGGGTCAGGGAGAAGGTAACAGAGGAAAGTGTCAGCTAAGAAAAGGCATGCGCAAGGGGGAAAGGTACATGCAGCCTCATCAAAAACACGTCTTGTGACCACAAAAACATACTGAAAGCCAAGTTCCCAGCTGCATCCTCAGGGCAATAAAGAACCCCGTTCCCAGCCTTGACAGACTAGTAAGGTGAAAACAAAAGACAGCCTAGTCTATCGTGCAACAATGGGCTTGAGCATGGATTTGGCAAATGTGTTTAGACCCAGCTCACCCCCAGACCCCTCTCCTACAGCAGACTCCATTTCCACCCAGTTACCAGCAGCTCCCTGGCCTGAACCCTAGATCCAGCCCTTCTCTGCCCATCAGCTCACTGCAAGGGCCCAAGAGCTGCCAGAACCCTCAGGCCAGGTTGCCGTGAAACCAGACTTTCCAGAGCAGAGATGGGGCTGA
>JAAGNO010018681.1:0-15206 GCA_033439905.1 Ceryle rudis | reverse complement strand
TGCAGAGCTGGGGAAAACCAAAAGTACAAGAAAGTTGATACATATTTTAAAAATATAGATAAGTACAAGAATTATAGGAAAAATACTAAAGCTGACTGTGTGACCAAGATACATCAGGCTCACCTCAAAGCAACAACACGACAAAGAATCACATCTCAACCGTACACAGGAACACTGGAAGGACAGAGAGACAGGACACGGCAGCATGTCAGGCTAAGACAAAGAACAAAGCCTTTACAGAAAGGCAGGGCAGCACATCACCAAGAAGAACCAAAAACCCACTTCCATCCCACAAGTCAATATGTGCTTGTTGAATTCAGGAAGTGGGTTTTGCTGTTTCAAGTACACTTAATACCTGCTTGTTGCTGCCCTGCAGAACATCGCTGCATTCCCTCAGCCAAACAGTCGATTGTTTGTGTTGGAGCAGAGATGTTAACAGCCAACTTGTGCCTATCAGTCAGAACCTACTACAGTCGGCTGAAAGACAAGGGAAGCACCAGCAGCCTTCCAGCAAGGAGCTGCATGGCAAGACACAGTTAGCAGGTGTTTTAGAGAGACCGTGGCAGGCTCAACAAGTTGAGCTTTTCCTCACCACAACACACAGCAGCACAGGCCACCAGCTACAGCCACTGCGTGAAAAAACAAAAGGGAAATCAGCCAACTTCTGCAATATTTTGGTACTAGCAACACAACACTTGCCACAGAAGATCCTGTAGAGGATCAGAGCCAGGAAAGAGCCAGCACGGTGCCAGGCGAGGAGCACAACAGGACAAAAATCTGTGGCAGCAAGTGACTTAAGGAACAAAGACCTTGCTTTGGGGTTGCTGTGTTCTTGGGTCAGTTTTATTTGTGTGCTTTTAAACGCTGCCCTTCCCCCTGAGCTCAGGGGAGAATTAGGTGGCAATCCTCACCTAGGACACGTTATGCACCTGGGGACAGGCAGCCACGGGGCTGGAGTGCCACCTTCCGGCAAGTCACAGGCAGCACTGCCTCATCTCCCTGGGCACAGGCAAGGGGAGCACACCAGGAACAAACATCCTCCTGGTGCTTCAGGGATCCCACACTGTCTTCGTGGCTGCTTCTCCTTCGCATGGCCTCACCTAGTTCATGGGCAGCTTAGAAGAGGCAAGAGAAGTGACACTGCGTGATCCCATGCGGGGATGTACGGCACGGCAGAGGGTACAAGACTACAGCTGCTCTTAAGATCAGTTTAACAGATCTTCTCAGCAACATGCCCAGGGTCAAGATCTGAGCACCCTCCAGAAAACAAACACAACAGTCACCTGCTGATCAACTCTGAACCACTCCAGAGGTCCAGCAGAACACTCATGAACATGGAAGTCTGAATGTTTCTTAACAGTGAGCTGGTACCCAAGTGTTTAACGGGCCTTGTGTGAAGTTATCCAGCATTTCTAAGGTGGTCTGTACAAAGGCATTCTGCAGCAACAAGTTTCAAAGCTGAGCTGGACATGCTACAAAACATTTCCTCCTATTTTAAGCCAGACACACCTCCTGAAATCCCACTTGATTTTAAAAAACTCCATTTCCAATCCATTGCCTCTCTCTCAAGAGAGTCCTGGTGAACTCAAGCTCTCCTGCAGAAACGAGCCCTGCTAAAACTTTCTGTATCTTTCTACCATTTTCTATTTCAGTTCAGCCTGTACAGTTTTAGCAGAGACATTCAGTTGAGTACAATTTCTTCCTCTGACCACCTGGTGCCTTGCTTGCCCACAGCTGTCTACCAGGAGCGGTTTTTACCATTTCCTGCTCAAGTTTCATTAGCTACCCTAAAATGAAGGAGTGGGAAATAGTCTCATTCAAAAGGCAAAGATAAATCAGCCCATTATGCCTATCTGTGTCCAGAAAGAGTGGAAGATCAAGTGGCACAGGCTTGTCCCTGTGTCACCCAGGGAGGCAGGGTGACAGAGCACCTCTGTGTGCACAGGCACAATAACCTCAGCACTGCCAACATCCTTCGGCCAAACATTTCTGTGATGCTGCCTACACACAAGCCTGGGTTAGGAGAGGTCTACTACTGGTGCAAGTACAGCTCTCCTCGGAAGCTGGCAGCATGTTCTACACTCCAGCTACCTGGGATGTGCATGGGAATCTTTACACTTCAGCAGGACAATAATCCCTGAAATTTCTTCCCCCTGCCCCAAACCAAGACCTACTATAACACATAGGGCAGTTCCAGGGAACATAACCCAGCCTGAAAGGCAGCCCAAAAGTCCTATCTAGTCTACCCCCTTTCCAACCACTCTGCTCCAGCAGGGTCACCCAGAGCAGGGGGACCAGAACCACATGGTCCAGGCAGGTTTGGAATCTCTCCAGAGGAGGAAACACCACAACCTCTCTGAGCAGTCTGGGCCAGGCTCTGCCACCCTCACAGCAAAGAACCTTTACCTCCTGGGTTCCAGTTTGTGCCTGCTGCCCCTTGTCCTGTTGCTGGACACCACTGCTAAGAGCCTGGCCCCATACTCTTGACCACCCTTTAGATGTTGCTGAGCACTGATAAGGCACTAAACATATCAGTATTATTAACACAAGATATTATGATCCACTGGGCAAACACCAGCACCATCTCCAAACTCCTTGTGTTTTGCTGTCCAGGTTTTAACTTGTCTGTAGTGTCATTAAAAATGATCAGAGCTTCCAATACACTGATAGCAACTCCCACCTTGGACCAGCTGAAGCTGCTAACACCTCTATTTAATCAATACTCCATCGGTGTGATAAGCGCAGATCCAGTGGCATTCAAGCAAATCTCGTGGGTAAAAAAGAAAGATGAGAGTGAAGACAACTCAAGGAATAAACATCCTGTGCTGAATGGGATCAGTATATTTGATACAAGATTACGCAGTAGGCAAGAGATACAGATAGCCGCACAGAACTGTGTTTTGTTAAAGACAACTCATCAAAACCAGAGAGAGACAGAAGCACAACAAGATCAAAGTAAAAATCAAGTTTAGGGCAAACCACCAGATTTAAAGTTAAGTCATTCAAAGAGCTGCAAGAACTGGCCTATCAGATTACATGAAATGATTAAGATCTTCTGCACAGCTTGAGCTGGATATAGGCCCTGGATAAAGGTCAACAGGACTGGTATAACAGGAAACTGGACTTCCACAGCTATTCATTGCCTTTCTACCAAGACAGGAGGGCAGGCATGGTCTAAGACCTTTCAGTTCATCTTTTTCACACACTAGTTTTCAAAGCAGGATAATTAGGGAACAGCAAAGCTTTAAATTCTGCAAGATACTCAAGAGTCCTGCCCAAACTGTTGCCTTTAAACAGACAGGACATAAGCTAAAAGAAGAGACCATTAGTGATGACTCTGAGAATTGATAGGGTTAGGGTGACTATTTCCAGAAACCTGCAGCACAGCAAAGGAAAAGCACCAGTAGAGGACAGGCTACCTAATCCTGCCAGGCTCAAACAGCACCAATGCCTTTACAGCCAATTCAAGATAGGCAATGACACGTTTTGAAAGGTTAACTTGAAAGAATAGAAGACATCGCTCCATACAACTAAGATGATGAGGTAGAAACTGCTTCACCCAGTGTAAACAGTGCTGGTCACATCTTGCTGACGACTTGCCATGTCTTGCTCTGTGTCTTGCTTTGGAGCCAAATATGAAAACTCCATGAGTTTGTGACAGGCATACAAGAAAAAGCTATTTCTTAGAAAATAGGAAACGCTTAAAAGACAGGCAGATTTAGCACAGTGACCCAGAAAATAAGCGATATGAGCTGCTGGCTTAGAAAAATAAGCTAGTGGTACTGTCCAGACATAGAAAGGACAGAACAGGAAGGAATGTGGCAGAGAGACAGGTCCTGAATCAATATTTGGACATGCAGGAGATGCCACAGATGGGCAAAAACCCAAAATCTTTGCACTGACTACAAAGGTCTTTCTACATCAGCCTGCACAATTCACAAATCTATGATGGGCAGTAAGCAAGGCAGCACACACACAACTGCCAAAAGGCAGGTTAAACACCACATACTGGAGTACCTGCCATAAGCCCGAGCTCAGTGTATCAAATCGATGTTACCAGCTATCCAACTGGAGAACAGAGCACAACCTTCTTCTCAGAGATGCAGGCTAAAGTCATGATCTACTGAATCGGAAATTCACTGTTGGCCATGAGATGTCTCCGCATTGACTAGAGAAGGCCACTGGCTATGCAGTTTGCAAGTCAAACTGGAGCTTACAGGAATGTAGGTTAAGGAAAGGAAAAAAAAAAATTGCAGTTTTTACCTCCCCGTTTCAGATGCAAACTAGCACAACTGGTACCTCACTGAGCCTGGCAGCTTCATTTTATTCCTGACTGAAACAAGACCAGCACCTTGGGAAGCAGAGGGTTGTGCAGAACCACTGGAAGCAGCTGCTCCTGAGAACACTGGGTTAATTCAAGCTTTTCGCATCAGCTGAACCTGTTGCAGAATCACACACACTCCATGTCTTCTCACACAACAACGCCAGGCTGAGGCTGCCACAGCCCCATCTCACGTTGCTGTATGTTCTAGGCCCTCCCTTCCCCTAGCACTGGTGTTTGTTGGATCCCACCGAGGAAAACAAATTGAAGATTGACCCCAAAAGGGAAAAGCTGACCAGATCCACTCCCTGAAGCAGTCTGTGGCAGGGTCAGAGGAAGGCCTCCAGTCCCTTGGGTGAGGTGGCAGGATGGCAGCAGCCCTGACAAAAGCTGAGGGACCTCAGTGGGTCGGAACACGCCATCACACATGCAAAGCGTATGTTTTGCAGAAGGATTGCATTTTTAAAAACCCAGAAAGATTTAGCACAAGGGACAAAGGGAAATCGACAGCTCGAGTAGAGACTGAAACAATTCTACAAGAGAAGGCAGCTAAGTTGCTGTGCCAATGAAGCACACACACCCTGGGAGCAGAATACTCCTGGGCTACCTGGTTTAAGACTCATGTCTTTATACTGTGCCACTAGTTTGAGGCCTCGCGATACCACCAAACCAGTTTCGTTTGAGAAGCTGCAGAAAACACAGCAGCTACAGGGCTGAGTGTGTCTGGGAGCTAGTCTGAGAGCCCCCAAGTCCAGGAGAACACGAACGTTTCAAATGCTGTTCACAGACAGCTGATACTCACGTGATGAAGTCCAGAAAACTTGCTAGAGGCTCATATGCGTGGTTCCTCATGTGACGGAACTCTACCACCATCTTCTCCTTCAGCTTGTCGTCTATGACGGAGACAGTGAGCGGGGAGGCTTCATTGGCCAGGAAGTTCCCATAGTCGGTACTCTGAAGGTGCAGTTTCAAGTCTAAAAAATAAAGAGTAATTCCACTCCACAGGGTTTGTGTTGAGTATGGGAGGCGTTTTGAGCATAACCAAGAGAGCTGTTGCTCAACACGTCTCTAGGCATTCTCTTCTCAAAGATCACCTAGAGAAAACTCACGTGTGAAGTCATCCACTTAGATTTATGTTTATTTTTACCATGGACAAACCAAACGTGGCAAAAGATCAGTGTTTAACCGTACCAGCCCTGTCCCACCTTAAAGAGAAACTGTAACACTGAGTAGCTGAGCACACACTTGTGCCAGCTGTTCACTGTGCCTGATTGAGGTGGAAGGTTACTGATTGTTTAGGAAGTATTTACTAGATATCTAGGAAAAAAAAAACAAAACAAACAAACACACACACAAACAACCACCACCAAAAAAACCAAACCACCAAGCTCTGGTTGCAGGTTTCTCTGAAGCAATCATGACCAAGAACCTATCTGCACCCATAAGGAAGTCTCCTCAGGTACTAATGATGTGAAAGTATCTGAAAAGCTCGTCAAAGCCAAAAAGACACCGCACCAGCAACCTTGAAATGACAAAGCACTAGGTATTACATCATCAGGTCAGTCCAGCTAATTGCACTGGTAAAGAGAAGCCAGGCATTAAGAGGCAGAGAGAGGCTGGTGAAGAGGAAGACCATTTAAATCTATCTCTGCCCAGGACAGAAGAACACACTCAGAAGCCTTCCCCTCCTCCAGTTTGAAGCAGAGGAAACCTTTGTTTCCTCTGTTACCCTCACTGCAGGTCAGGTGCCCAACCAAACTGCAGCTCTGGCCAACAAGCAACCACAACATGCAGAGCTCTGTCAAGATAAAAGCCCTATTTGAGCCAAAAGCATTTAAGTGTCTCTATGGAAAAAGTGAATCCAGAACTGAGGAACGTCATATAATTCTACTCCTCAAAGCTCTACTCGCTGCACTGGTACATAATGTTCATCCTCCCTTCAGCTTCACCTCAGAGGACCAGCTAGGCAAGCACCCTCCCAGGGATTCAAGACATTTATGGGGAAAGGAGAGTAGTTGGAAGAGTTTAGTCAAACCAGATGTGAATGCACCATCCAGAGAAAACAACACCGCAGGAAAAAAAAAAAAAAAAAAAAAAAAAAGACATTTCTCTCTGCTTTCTCTGAAGCAGGAGCACTGAAGCTGCTTTTCCCTTCCGCTGAAATGCGCAAGTCTCAGCATTATGGCACAAGCATCCACAGCACTGAGCAAGGGCTCAGCCCAGCTGGAGGAGTTTGATCTTTTGAGATTACACCCAGCTATAGGCACCAGGCTACAGATCCTCTGCAGCAGGCTACAAACCAAACTCGGACTGTGCACTGCGATACTGTCCTCAGCCTGAGGGGTGGAAGGGTCAAACCACTTTTCAAGCTGACTTCAACTCTTTTGGGTTTTTCAAAGAGGGTCTAGCAAAGATTGTTTTGACCCAGAACGTTTTAGTTCTGAAGATGTTATCACTGTTGAGTCTCACTGAAAACGGACAGTTGTTAGAGAGAGGGGAAAAGAGGCCAGAGACTTAAATAGCACTCAGTTCCCATCATGTTTCTCAGGGGTTTACAGTGGTTTGGTGGTACTTTTAGTAAGGAATCCTGGATGCAGCAAATAAAACTACGTGCCAAACAATACACATCATGGCTGAAGCAAAGCAGAAACTTCACCTAGACCTCTGCTCCCCAGACTATGCCCCAGGCTAAACAGACTTGTTCTATTCTACCAAAACATCATCAATTTCTGCTCACGCTTTTGGAGGTGGGAAAACGCTGGCTGAATAAGAGAGACAGCTTTGCCAAAACTCAGCACGCCCATCACCTCCAAGCAGCTCACCCTGGATTTTTACAGTAATCCCTTCCTAAACCCTGCAAAAAGCTCAGCTCCCAGACAGCACCGAGAGCAAAGACTTCTCACACAACTAGTTTGCAATTGCTCGGTTTTTGAAGGCTAAGATATAGTTACAGAGGTGAAATATATAGGAATTACACCTTAATGAGTTTCAGTCCCTCCTTTGAAAGCTCCTGGATGATGACTTTTGGACTCAGCATCGAATTTAAGTTCCACTGTCAGCTCAAAGCTTTACTAGCTTGGTTTTAGCACAGGCTGGAGAACGCACAAAGAAAAATTCAGAGTTGCTTAATGAATAAGAAGGGCTCCATTAAGAGTCTTGCACCCACAAAAGCAGGCTGTGAGAGAAGGCACAGGGGACTGCAGTAGCTACACTGATACACCTTCTACTTCCAGTGTTCTGTCATCGTGCAGAGCACTAATGAAAACGAAGCCTGCCCAGAAAGGCATGTGATGTTGTTTTGCAGCTATACAGGACTTTGCAGAGGGAACAGCTATTGCACATCCTACTTTGGTATGGAAGCTTCCAAAACTTTCAGCTTGTTTCCTCAACTCCAACTCTGCTACAGCAAAACCAGAGGTTCCTTTTGGTGTCATCATGACCTGCAACTCTGCTCACACTTCTGAGGCCACAAGAAGCCGCCTCACTGTCAGGTCACTGGATGCTAGAGACCCAGTGACACAAAAAGTAGAGTTTCTTGTACTATCCACTGCCAGGAGGTCAGAGCTGCATCATGTTTAGACCACAGCCACACAAGCTGCACTCTGTACCTCACAGCCTCTCCCGCAGCAACTCTGAGCAAGCTCCCACAGGCCGCTTGGCCAGAGCATTTTGTCCTGCTCGATGAGGGGATTACCCCCTCCCAGCTCCACAAGAGCCAGCATAACATCGTGTTGCAACTGGAATAAAGGCCATGTTTATATAACACTTGGAAATAACGTTTACAGGGAAAGCCAACCACAAACTACAGGAACTGAACTCTTCTGAATCTGAGCATCCAAGCAGACAGAACATATTCTCAAAAAATTGGTATGGATTTATAAGCCCTGGTTCAATACATCCCATGGTGTACCCGCGCTGTATGCGAGCCTGTCCTCCTCCAGCTGCCGGGCCGGTCACTGAGCCTCATCCAAGGGGTGCTGGGAGTTTTTAGTAGAACTATTCACACGTCAGGCTTCTCAGTTAAGAAGGGACTAATCCCATGTTTTCACACATCCCCTGCCAGAAGAGCTGTCCCAGGAGCATGGTGACTAATCAACGGACCCACTGCTGAGCAAGCCCCAAGCTCTCCCAAAGTTCAAGCTCCCATTTCCTAACACAAGTTCAGGCTGAGCTGGAGTTGGCCTCTGGCAGCAACCGCAGCACCTCAGCAGGGGCGGCTGCCAGAATCCCACACGCCACATGTCAACGAGACACTGGCCGTGAGTCTTCTGCCGTGCTCTCCTCCCCGACTGAAGAGGACAGGGACCCGCTCCTAGAGCCCAGCCGCTCCCAAGGAGCTCTTCAGGATGCTGACTAACAGTAACACACATCCTCAATCCAGCAAATTGTTTATGAGAGGTACGTTTGCCTGTTCGGGCATTTTTCCAAGAGGTTCACACACTTTTAAGAAAGAGACTGAGCCAGTATTTGGCAAGGGAGTGCTTGAATTACAACAACACTTATTCTCTCTCCTCCCCCACAGAAACTAGTAAATTATGGCCAGGTCACAGTTCCCAGAAAGCCTCCTCATGCAAGAGCACAACAGCTTGTCAGAATGACAGCCTTTTTCTGCTGAGCATTCAAGTCAGGAAGAGCTCAAGATTACTGTGATATGTACTTCCAGCCACCTCCTTTCAGCTCCTGTTCAGGCCCTCCGGTTTTATTGCAGCAGGCTGTACATGAGGCATAAACACAACCAAAAGGATAATCCAACACACCATGTTGCCAACACCACACCTCGGCATTTCAGATAACATTTTTCTTGAGGGACTTCAGATCCACAGGAACACCACTATCCTCTCCCGCAAGTTTGCTTTGTCATAACAAGAAATTAAGCCATTAGTCTTTCAGACATCTGTCAGTGATCAATGCTTGACCTGTAAACCCTACTCAGAGTGACCCAGGGCCACACCAGCTCATATTTCCACCTCCTTCCTTCTTCAGCATCCTCCAGTAACTGCATTGCAGAGCTCTGAATCGAGTTAAGGGCTCAAGTGCTTCCAGGCAAAGACTGATTTGTCTTCTCACACACAGGCAGGGAATTAGCCAAGCTGAACTGCTATTTTCACACGATGATCTGCTGCAACTCTGACATCTCAGTCCAAAGCACCTGCATATATAAAAATTAAAGTGTCATTTGCCACCTCTCAGGCCTGAGGCAGCGAAGTAGCTGATGGATTACACAGCAGTCTGCAGATCAGCAACATCGCCCACGTCTCCCTTCAGAAGACTGTGGTCATCACTGTCTGCCTTGTTGCTGGCTGTTGATAGCCATCTCAGACGCTCCCAAAGCTGATTCTCTGCAATCTCATGAGAGAAGCACCCAGAAACCCTTCACTCCCTGAAGAATTTAAAACCTTTTCTGGGGTTGCCCACCCCTAGCAGTGACATGCCATCTTTTCTCTGCTGTCAGGCAGCAAATTCCTTTGCGCCACAGCTGGACAGTGAGACTTCTCATCTTTGGCCCTTTCCCTCCAGCAGAGTCCCACCTTCAGCTCTTCATCTCTGTGTCCGAGATGTCCTCAGCAGCAAACAGCAGCCTGTGTTTCAAGCCCAGCCCTTCCTGGGGTTGAACTCACCCCTCTCAAAGCTTCAAACCCAGCACAGCCAGGTCTTATTTCCTTAGGAGCCCCTTGATCAGGTAGCAACTCCCTTCTGACCTCTCCAAAAGGCAAGATAACCCCTCCTAATCTGCTGCATCTCCAGCAAGCTTCACCCCTACGTATCTTATTCTCCCCCTCCTCTAAAAGCAGACCACACTAAGTCAGGGCTGCAACCTCCAAGGTCCAGCACACCAAAAGGACATCAGCTCATCACCAAGCATGGCAGTCTAAGGTAGAGGCAACAAAGCATTCTGAGGGTAAGAGAACCAGAGCAGAAAGCAGCCTCATGCTGCAGAATCCAACAGCAGAGGAAAAACAACAAGATGAAAGGACTGACAGGCTGCCGAGTGGTAACACTTGCCAGGAAACCCAGACACCATCATCTTCTGAAAAGGGGCAGGACCCAAACAAGGGCTGAAGCTGCACCAGTGCTGAGAAGCTGACCTCAGCTGCTGCTTGGGAGTTTAGCTGGGAGAAGCTATGAAGCAGGTCTCTGCCCAGTAAAGGAGGCCAGAACAAACAGCAAAGAGCCTCTGCTGAACCCTGCAGGAAGCCAGAGACCACAATGTTTGTTTGCCACCATGATTTAGCAGGCCATGAAAGTGCCATCTTTCTTCCAATAGAGCATGTTTTTCCTTGAGCTTGTTTTAACAGGACAGTTGACTAATCAGCCACAGCCAGTGGTGACACTGGAGGATGCAGGACAAAGCCCTGAGATCAGCAGGACAACCTTTCAGCTACTGCTCCATTTCTGCATGAGAAGCCAGCATTCACAGGACAGGGATGGTCTACACCCTCCCAAAGTCTCACTGTTCCCATGTTCTCTGCCTCATGTGGCAGTAGAAAGCTCTTGGGGACAGGGTCAGTCCTAATGCACAGCCCTGGCAAATGAGGGTCAGCTTTTCACAAAGGGCTCCTAGATGTCAGGAGACAGAGCATTGTGATGAGGCTTTCAAAAGGGCCCTACCACATTGCTTCTGTGTGAACTTGACAAGCCGTATTCTCAGAGTTCAAGAAGTGGCCTCTCCTTGCTTGGTGGTACAGCAAAGGAATCATAGAACCGTTTTGGTTGGAAAAGACCTTTAAGATCATCGAGTCCAACCATTAACCCAGCACTGCCAGGGCACCACTAACCCACGTCCCTCAGCACCACATCTGCACAGCTTTGAAACCCCTCCAGAGATCATGGGGACTCCACCACTGCCCTGGGCAGCCTGGGACAACCCTTGACAACACTCAAAGGGAAGAAATTGTTCCTCAGGTCCAACCTAAACCTCCCCTCGGGAAACTCGAGGCCAGTCCCTCTTGTCCTGTTGCTTGTTCCTTGGCAGAAGGGACTGACCCCACCTGGGTCCAGCCTCCTGTCAGGGAGTTGTCAAGGGCAAGGTCTCCCCTCAGCCTCCTTTTCTCCAGAATGGATAACCGCAGATCCCTTGGCTGCTCCTCACCAGACTTGTGCTCTAGACCCTTCCCCGTTTCGTTGCCCTTCTCTGGACATGCTCCAGCCCTTCAATGTCCTTCTTGGGAGTGAGGGGCCCAAAACTGAACCCAGGATTCAAGGGGTGGCCTTCCCAGTCCCCAGTCCAGGGCGATGATCACTGCCCTAGTCCTGCTGACCACACCAGTGCTGACGTAAGCCAGGATTCTGGTGCCCTTCTTGACCACCTGGGCATACTCTGTCTCCTCTTCAGCCACCTGTTGACCAACCCCATCCCCCATCCTTTTCTGCCAGGCACTTCTCAGCCACTCTGCCCCAGCCTGGAGCGTTGAAGGGGCTGTTGCGACCCAAGGGTAGGAGCCAGCACTTGGTTGGAATTGCACAAGGAAATGATCTATCCCTTTTCTCCCACATCCAGGAGAACACCATGAGGTCCACTAGGAAGCAAGGTGCCAAAAGCACTCTCAGATGTAGCCTGCACCTCTGGTGGCAATGCAACTTCTCTACACAAGACAAGACACACTGCCCACCCAGTTCAGCTGAAAGAGAAGCCCAGCTCCAGCCTTCTGGGAGCTGGCACCCAATTTCCAGGACCACACTGATGTAACAGAAGATGGAAGAGTAGCACAGCCTCTCCCACTCTTCTGTCAGCCAAAGGAGATACGGAGAGCACTCGGTACATAACACTGTGAAGCAAAGGCAGCCTCTGGGGAAAGAAAAAAAAAGATCCTTGGGACAATGAAAACAAAAGCACACACTGCTCTCAGCATAAGCCTGGTGCACAGAGGACACACAACATCCACCCATTGGTCCAAGAGCCCATAGCTCTGTTCAGGCTGTTGCTGCAATGCTCTAGATGTCCTCCGGTTAGGCATCCTGTGAAGAAAGAGGGAAGAGGAGGAAGTGGGGGAGAAGTGGATGTCTTTACACTCTTTTTAGAGCCATTTAGGACAGCAATTCCTTAGTAATCCCCTCCCAAGCTGACCAAAAGCAGTGCTCCCCTTCCACCCAAGGAGGGCTATGCAGAGAAATGCTGAAAATACTCTTCAGGATTCAAAACCAGCCAACCAACCTGACAGTCTTGGTTTGTTCCACACCATCCAGACCCGTATCAAGAGTTTAGTGGTCACTATGTATTGCTACAAATTAATTTGACAGGAAAAAAGGCTCCAGCATGAGTGAGGATACCAGTGCGGCAGACCGTGGGGCCCTCCAGCTGGCGTGGAGCCAGGCAGTCAAGGACAAGCAGGACCTACTTGCTTCAAGCTCTCCAGTTTCACTGTTGATTCACATGCATCCTAGTAATGGAGGCCTGTGGAGCAAAGTGAGCTGATGAGAGAGAAACCCAGTCTTAGAAATCCTTTATTTCTAGGAAGATCACATTTATTTCTTCTCCTAGCCACCCTCTGCCTTCCAAATTATATGTCCCATCTCTCCACGGGCACACCACTGGTTCCCTAAGGCATGCAGGTCCCCAGCTGAGCCAGCTGCACAGGCAGGAGCACCAGCACCCACAGAGAGGTGGTGGTGGAAACATGCAGCTTTTGGAAAGCCACCTCAGGAAGAGGCCCACACTAACTTGAGACAGCTACCTGCCACTTGACAGTCTCATTATACAGCTAGAAGGGGACAAGTTCCACTGCTGGATTTCGTTTCACTGTACCAATCACCTTCAGAACACTGGCAGGTCAGAAAGAAATCCATTTCCTACACTGTCACTGTGAAAGCAAGATAAGTAGAAGTATGAGCAAAAGAAGGATAATGGACACTGACCTGAAGGTAAATTCATTCCTGTTTCTCAAGAAGATGCTTTTGTGCACTTCCCAGGCTCCACTTACATTTGCAGTACACAGCACTGCAGACCAACAGTAAAGGCTGTTGATAACCTACAGTCCAGCCCCAGACTGAGCTCTGCTACTTAAAACCAGCACCGCTGGCCAAACTGCATCAACAGCTTTTTATTCTCCAGAGATCATAGAATTCTGGAACAATTTGGGTTGGAAGGGACATTTAAAGGTCATCTAGTAAATACCCTTGCACTGAGAAGGGACATCTGCAACTGGAGCAGGTTGCTCAGAGCCCCGGCCAACCTCACCTGCAATGGTGCCAGTGGTGGGGCAGCCACCACCTCTCTGGGCAACCCAAGACAGGGTATCACCACCCTCAGCATCAAAACCTTCTTCCTCCTTTCCAGTCCAAATCTCCCTCTGTTAGTTTAAACCCATTGCCCCTTGTCCTGTCCCAACACGCCCTGTTCAGAAAGTCCTTCCCCATCTTTCTGACAGGCCCCCAACAATGATACCACACCTCTAACAGGCAACCACAACTTTGAGGAGCTGGAGGCAGGTCACCATCCCTTTGACAGCAGAAGTCCACGTTACCCAAGACACATTCCACCCTAGAACTAAAGCAGAAAAAGGCAGCTTCAAGTCTTTCACTGTTTAAGTCCTTCACTGACACCTTGTGTCAGAAGCAGGAATTGGCTACAACAGAGAAGGCCAAGCGGGTCCCAGGCAGTATCCAACACAAGTGTAGAGCACACGGACCTCTGGCTGAGAAACAACCAGAGCATCGGGACTCCTAGAACTGAAATAAAGGATTCAACATATTATTGCCAAGGTTTTCAAGAGAATGCTTAAACCCAAACAATCCTGGTCATGTTTTCCTGCCCCTTCTCAAAGCCAGCTCAGGAGCCTGCCTGATCATTTGGCTCTATTTCTGACTCATTCAGGAGCAAGAAGAGCTCAAATGAGCTTTGCTGGTCTGATCACAGAATGAGACAACAGAGGATCACACAGAAAACCATGATGTCCTCCTTCTAGCAGCAGTAAGCAGTCATCCCAAGTCCTGAAGCAGAGAAGCCCATTCCTTTATGCTTCCAGGGCAATCCAAGCACACAACAGGGAGCAGCATTCCAGACCTGGAAGTGCAATTTCAGCCGTCCAAGCCATGCCGACACCAGTGACCAGCCAGATGCCAGAGGCCAGCCCCAGCACAGCCTTGGTCCATCAGGATTTCTCCATGGCCAAGGCAATCACTCACTCCAGGACTGGGATTAACTGGAGAGACAGTGTTGCAGTAGAGAAGAATGTATAAGTATTTTATACCTGAGTACTTATTTTTGTCTGCAAGTAAACTAGCCACTGCCTGGATTTAGTGCAGACAAGCATCTGGGAGAGAAAGAATCCACCCAACAGGTACTGAAATAAGAAAATCAGAATTAAAGGGACAGAGGAAAGAAATGGTCCAACCATAGACTGACATAAGGGATCAAGAGCAACATTCCTTTGAAGAAAAAGCCCTCCACAAGAGCACACTAGACAGGGGCACAGAAAGCCAAGTGGAAGAGAAACACGACTGGCAGTGAACTTGGAACAGGCTCCGAGCAAAGCCTGAAGGAAGCACAAGCTGCAGCTACCACCAGCAAGCTGTCAGGGGCAGGACGGTAACAATACCAAGACAAACACAGGGAATCTCCAGCCTGACTCATTCCAGATGCACTAAACACCACTCCAAAGGAGAGCTAAGTTTACACAACTTGGTTCAGAAGGCAAGGAAGGGAGGAAAAAAACAGTGAAGCTAGAAGTACAGAAAGGCTCTAAAAAGGAAGTTATCTGCAGGGAAGGTGATAAAGTGATAGTTTAGGGTATGACGAGACTTCTGTCCAGGAATATCTCCCACCACTCTCTTCCAGGCCCTGGGCTCTGTAGCGAGCACAACAGGGACTGCTGCCAAATGTTTCTTAAAACACTGACAGGCTTGGGGCATTGACCACCTCTCTAGGAAGCCTGTTCCAGAGTTTGGC
>JAAGNO010018680.1:35985-56243 GCA_033439905.1 Ceryle rudis | reverse complement strand
ACTGCTCAGATTTAAATAAATTTTTAAATAAATTTTAAATACTACTGATTAGATTTTAGTGCTAGCCGGAAGTCCAACAAAGGACAAATCCTGGGCAAAGGATGGTGTACTTTACACATTTGCAGTGGTTACACTCTCATTCTTGGGGGATTTTACTATTTCACACAAATAAGGGTGCTACAATGCCTTATAATAATAGATTACAGGGACTGTATTGCCAGTGTCTGATTCATCAATATATCTTCTGACAAATGTGCATGTGTTGATTTTTAACTTTTAAAGGGAATTACAGTACTTCAATTCTCATTGATGGAAATGGCATGAGCAAGATGCACATCAGAGAAATGATGTGCTAAATATTCCAGACAATATGCTTCTTTCATGGCCCTGGTTTTATCAACTTTGAATCTTTATTTTAGAAGTACAGTTATATCACTTACACCTGAGGCCTCTGCCCCACTTCTGCCTACTGATTTAATTCTATCCCCCTGAAAGACTACAAAGCCCAGTCCTGATACAATAGCACTGCCTTCACTTTATGAATGTTGGGAAGAATTTAAACTGGTCTTCAGAAACAAGCAAACCTTCCATAATTTTGACTTCTATGTATGTTTTACTCTTCAATATATCAAGTCCCTTAGAAAGGAAGTTAATAACAAGGTTCTGAATTTTCAGTATCTGAGCCTGTTGATTTGTAATCCTCTCTCTGTCTCCTTACTATTCTAATTATCTTCTTTATTATTATTATTATGGTATGATTTCTCTGTAAAGGTATACAGCCAGGGGTACAAATACAAAGCAATGAAAACCTTTTCCCAAAAATTTATGCTGTTTATGTGTACACAGTACTTGAGACATTCAGAATAACACTGATGAACAAAAGTATCTTTGCAGAATTCTTATATTAAAACGATAAAAGCTCACAGAAACTGAGTTTACACCATTACAGCTATGATCAAACTGAAGACCTGCCAGCTTTAATTTCTTAATGAAATAAACGTCTGTCATATAGCTTTCATTTGCTTTGCTTAACATACAAATCTCTCCCATTAGGAAATCCCTAGCTTCAACATTTTGTTTGATTCAGCTGATTTTTTTTCTTGCATGGAGTATCTATAAAGCAATGCTGTTCCATACCCTCAGGTAGTTGAAAGTTTCCTCAGCAAAACCAATCAGCTTCATGTGTAAAAAGACACATGATTCTTGCATGTGAAAAATTAACCCAACTTAACTGCAGTGAAGCAGCTGTATGAATGTCTATGGGGGGGTGGACTATGAAGTGGAAATAATCTCTAAGTGGCCTTTTGGAGCAATTGTATCATGTTGCCAAGTTTCTGTAAGACTCCATGATATTAATATTATTTGATTAATTGCCACATAATGGATACAAATTGCCATTCCTACTATGAGGTTGCAGTTAAAAAAATAATGTTTTATCATTGACAATAATTTTACTTTACACTGATAATACCCTCTAGAAAGTTACTTAAATGAACATTCTTATAATATTATTACCATTTACATGTGTCCTTTAAGACTATGATTTCATTTTGAAATGGAGGGACTACCCTGCATTTGACCTCAATGATCTAACACTTTCCCATATTTCTAACTTTTGTGAATTTGCTGTATTAATTGTATGTGATGTAAAAGGACATGCTGCATTTGTTCTCCATGTGATATTCAACATTAAAGTGTCCTAAGGATTATGGAGTGCATTGCTAGAACAAGTGCCTGCTGGATTAGAGAGGAGCAACATAAACTAAGGCATGTGCATAACTAACTGCTGTTCTATTCACTGTGAGAGCACTAGCATAGTGTGTAAGTTCTTCAAACGTACTTCTGAACGTGTATGTTCTTCCTGTATCGAACCTTCTGTATGATTGCAATCTGCAACCTGCTAACGAGACTCTTCCTAAAAATTCTTATAAACAATGTGTTTCAAAGCATGACTCAATTAAGAGAGATTTATGAACCACATTTTTTCTAGGGATTTCTTTGAGACATTTATTACATTCAGTGAACCTAATAAAGTTTGAAAGTATTAAGTAACATGTTGTATATCTTCCTGTAAAGTTTGATAAGCACGCGAGTTATATGAAAATAGAATTCTCTATGTGATGATAACATTTTTGCTTAAAACTATTATCTACTAATAGTATCTAAACAAGTGCTAGTGTTCTCTCCATAGTTAGAAGTCTAATGAAATTTTTTTAGTAACTAAAGTAAGAAAGAGCCTCTGTTCCTACAAAAGACAGCAAACAGATTTCCAAGAACAGTCTGCACAAGTACTATACATGAATTTATGTACTTCAGAAAGGGTATCCACATTGAATTATACCTAATCATTGAGGTATTTTTGAGCTTATTGTTCCATCTTTCTTTTCAGAAACTGAAAAGCCCTTCTTTTTTCAGTTTTCCTTCCTGACTTTGCATCCCAGATGTATTATTTGTGGAAAGTACTGGTTTCAAGTAATAATTTACACTTGGGATGACATTAAGTCTAAATCTTACTGCAAAATGTTTGCATGAAATGAAGGGAAAGCATAATTAAAAAAAAACCAAAACAACACAACAAAATCCAGAAAAACAATAACAACAAAACAACCCACCAGAAAACGAGCTGAGTATTAGTGAAAAAGCAGTAAAGCACATCTGAGTTAAATGTTTAACAACTCCCAAATCAAGCATTTTATATATTAGGCTTCTCATTTAAAATATATGAAGAAGGTTAGCACCATTTCAATTTGCTCAGTGTTACTGGATATTAGGAAGGACAGAAAGAGAGCTCATAAAGTATTTCCATTAATAAGCTTTCCTTCCTGTATCCTTCACCTTTCTGTTATCCTTCACCAGAACACCCAATTCATGTTAAAAAAAAAATAGACTAACAGAAATCAAAAGCTATACAACACAGATGCTACTCCAGCCATCAGAATCAGGTCAGTTTTTAACTTCATTAAATTGCTGTCATATGGTGTCTGCTGACATGCATCAGACTTTGGAGAGTCTTACTCATCAGGTATTCTCTAAGATTGTTAACAAGAACAGCAACTCTCATCAGGGGTCCCCAAAAAGCAGCTAATTAGGGGACAAAGGTTGCTCAGATTGTGACAATTACACCTGTAGGTCCCTGTAGAAACACCAAAATCTTGAACAAATGTATGTTTGGTTGCTTAGTGCAAGAAATAAAGAGCTAGTCCATTAAAAAAATGAGAGGCAGAAACTGTCAACCATTTGAAAAGCTTTACGAAAATGATCATCCAATTAGTGGCTATGATCAAATCAGGCATGAACTCTCTCTGGATGGCTCCATAATTTTCCTTCTTGCATGGTGTAATTTCATATAGCTCAAATGAACTCATGAGAGGTAATTCAGTTCCAAACAGTTTTCTCATCACTGCTAATTATACTAATACATTGAAATGCCTCCTACAAAATGCATGAGCCCTTTAAGCCACCTCATTAATGTGATATAATTTTTGCCAGAATATATATCAAACCTATTATCACCACAGGTTTTCTTTAGCATTTTTTTTCAAAATGTCTATCAAAAACCTGAAAAACTAGATTTCTTTCGTCTATTCTCTACATAATTAACTGTTTCTTTGAACTGTGGTTGTCTATTGTGGTATTTTCTTTAAAGAGTACTGGCAATATACAGTATGATAGGGGTATTCCTCATACCTACAGGTTCTTTTCCCTGAGTATTTGATTCCTTAAATCTTTTTCCAGTTGCAGCTGATTCTTTAAACAGCAAATGATGCATGCAATAATGTGCAAAAATGAGTTATACAAACTGAAAGCAGGGGTGTAAAAAGAAGCATCATCTGAGACTAAAATAAAGACAGATTTTATGGTATTTATGTCAGTTAATTTAACTGCTGGTAGGGGCTTTTGTTGAAACATGAGTTAGTTCCAGTGTTTAACCTTGCAGCATTAATTTATGCTTTATGGCATGAGTACTTCATCACTCCCTCCTTGGGAAGACAGTTATCTCATTAGCCAGAATTTAATGAAATGCAAGGATACACTTCTTAATTTCAAAGATTACTATAACACAAATCAGGTGTAAATCTCAGACTGACTGTCCCTTCCCTTCACCCGTTTAAAAAAATAGATTCATTTTGCAATCATATAACAGAAGTTCATCTGGTGGGATAAATTCCTCTACTGCTATTCTAAAGGCATTTCTCATCTGTGAAATCTCGTTTAACTTTGCATTCAGTAATATTGGTGACATTTAAGTTCTGTACAAAGTTTAAGGTTTATAAACCCTTGTAACTACTATGAACAATTAAAAATGTATGGTGTTGGTTTAATTGGGAAAGGATGTCTTGTACAAGGAGTATGGAGCAGATCTTGCTTCATTTTCATAGATTGATAAGAGTATGTGTGCACACTCTATTGTCTGTAAGATTAACCTAACTGACAAGACTAATGTAGGTTTTTTACACCAGTGCCTCACCATGTCCAGTATCCCAGTAAACACAGAACACTATACTGCTTTGTAGTTTCATTTCTTTACAGGACAGGGTGCTCAGACGTGGTTTTATCAAGTTTTTCATATGTCTTTCTTTCATTACTTTAATATTGTCATAAATTAACTTAGTTTCCCATTGAAATCTCCATCCTGCAGTTCTCTGCATGAGAGTGTACTTCACTGAACAATAGCAGAATCTAGAGAATTCATTATGCAAAATGTTTTTTCAGTGAAAAATGCAGGTGCTATGCTCTTGTTCATAATAGCAGTTCTTTGTTTCTGTATCAAAGCAGGCAAATTTATGAAAGGTTCTTGGTCTTATATAACGTTAATGCATATAATATTATGTTACGTAATATTTACTTACCAAATGCATCAGTATGAAGACATAAACACATATTTTCCCTAATGTTAACAAATAGTAATAACAGTGCTTTACACTTATAGTCAGTTACAAATAACGTCCCAGATTTTAAGACCATGGAGTGTGTCCATGGCCATCTGGATGCCTCACACGGAACGTGAAAAAGAAAATACGAAGAAATTCAGAGCAAGTTTTGTATACTGGTACAAGGCTGAGTTTTCAAGTTATGCATATTGATGGAAGGAGGGAACATCCTTGTGCATGGTATGACTCGAAGTAGGCATATGCATATTAATTAAAGTTTTAAAGCAGTTAATTTAAAACTTTTATTTCTATATAGTAGAAAATAGTAATTACAGCTTAAAGCCTATAGAAGTCTGAAATGTGGTAATTTTTTCAGCAGACCAGGAAAGGACTGTCTGCTTCCAAACATGAGTGTGGCCTTTGGTTTCTGCAGCCATAATTCCTGTATCTGTTTTCCAAAGGCAATCAAAAGTTTGGCATGACCGGGTCACATCTGTTTGTCATTAGACGGACTTTGAAACTGGACAACACAGACAGCTTAGCTGTGAACTTCAGGAAGTGCCACTAAAAGTATAAAACCAGGCAAGTTAAATGCTCCAAGAATAAGTGTTTACACTGCCTCACAGTATGTGGATCTACATACATGTCCATGAGACTTTGGTTAAGGAGGACATTCATGCCAAGTCTAGGGTTTTCCATCTGTTTTAAATACCTTCAGAATCTTGTCAGAATAGATCATTGCTTTTTCCTTCGCTGGATCTAGCCCTGTCAGGGTGAAGTCCATGTATTGTGGCAGGGACTGTCATGTCATTTATTATGTTTGTTTAGCACACTGGAGTATAACTCAACTCTGCTGGTTAGGTGCCACTATGTTAAATTGTAATAATAATAAGGCACTATGAAGAAGGGACATACTGAACAAGAATGCTGAAGAATATCTCTTTTCATTTGAAACTCATTGTGCAAAGTCCAATAAAGTTATAGAACAGACGGGACCCCGTTGTCAAGTTTTTACCTTCTACAATAAACTGCATTTCTGCATTGTCACAAAAAAACAACACCACACACACACACAAAAAACAAACAAACAAAAAAAACCCAAAAAACCAAAAACCAAAAAAACCTTTGCTGCTCCAGTCCTTCCAAAATTCATACCTGTTTCAAAGGGATCTGGCTTGTTCACCTTAGGTACAAAACCAATTTCAAACATTATTCATTATTACTTTACTCTACATTTAATATATTGTGTAACTGCTACCTAAAGCCAAACTCAGATAAAGAAATTTTCTTTGAAAATTCTTTAAATTTTCCAGAAAAAATTACAAATTTGTGAGCTTTTCTGACTCCTATCAGTTAAAGGATATATGAACTTCCATACTGGAAAGAAGGGTATTTTCCTCCAGAATTCTTGTCAGTTCTGGAGTAGAGTAAATCCATTCATTTTCTGTTTCTCAGAAGGTCTTCTGATAGCTTTCAAAGGGAAACTTTTATTCATGACTGCACTCCAGATTTATTTTTGCCATTCCAGCCACTCCTTTTCACATATCACCTTGCAACAAGTACTGCCTCCCTTCCAGTGCCTTGTATACACAAGGCTCAATTGACATGGCTTTCAGAAAAAGACTATTTTAATTTCAAGTGCAAACACACATGTGAAGGTGGATGAAGGCCCATGTCTTAATTTCTAAAGAAATAATATAAGGGGGTAGATGGTGATTATTCACTGTAATTACAGATTGAATGAAGGGCACTGCTACTCGACTTTTGACAACATACTTCCTTGCACAAATAAATATTGCCTTGAAACCTATGAATCTGAATTTTGTTTAATAATTACAACAGGGAACCAGAAAACAGAGGGACTGAGTTCTAGGTGGCCTGTTATTTAGGGCTTAGCCATTTGGTCAAGCTACCATTGCTTTAAGAGGTACTGTGGGAACTCTTAGCTTTTGGCATGTCCCAAGTTAAGTTCATTAGCATAACCTTTTTTCATTAACATTTAACGTAATGTGTTTTAACTTGTGTTTGACACAAAGAATGAATAAATAGCTACCACAGCTCAGCTGATACATAGTAGTAACCTGTCATTAACCTGTATGGCTCAGAAGCATAACTGTTGCTGTTAGAATATATTTGCTTAAGTCACTCCTAAATTTCAGCCAGTTTTGTAAAGTCATCTGTTTGAAAGAATTTAAGACCTCTTTTCTGAAGTCCTGCCAGATAAAAGGGAAGTACAGATCTTTAGGAATTCAAGCAAACCCAAACCAATCACCCTAAATATCTGCACCCTATGGAAAATAAGTTAACTATATATTTTTTTTTTTCCACAGTTGGAAAATACAAATAACTTTACTAATCACACTTAAATAACCAAAAATAAACTGGATTGTGAAAATTTGTTTCCATTTTTTAAAAATCTTTCAATATTCTTCTTATTGGCAGTCTGAATTTTAAGTTTTTAGGATTCATGTTGTTTATTTAAAAACATTGCTTAGATGCTTATATATTAATCACAGATTGAGACCTTTAGGAAGAACACAATTTTTTTCCTGAGAGCCTGTAACATTTACTCTGTAATATTGTGAGATTTTCAGAGGCATTTGGCTATGCAAAACCATCAGATCTTTCACTGATGCCAATGAGTAAACTTTCATAGATTTTGGCAAGTGGAAGAACAAGTCTTGTGTAGGTGTAATAACTGGAGTAGGAAAATTTCTTTGGAAAATTGATTTTTAGAAATACCAAGTGTCTCCTTTCATCTCTTCATCCTTTACAGTGATGATGCAAGGAGTGTGCATTAACATGATGAAGTTGGGAAAATTACTATCCTGTATATGATATTCTGTTTGTGTAAAGCATAGGACTATGCAGAAAACTTGTAGCAGTAGATGTTGTGTTACTTTAAGCCAATACAATTTCTTGTCCAATGTTTGATGAACATGACCTAGTTTATTTTATCATCGAAGATGATAGTTTATAATATGTCTCAAAGAAATTAACATAGAACCAATCTGAACCTGGCTGCAAGAACAATTAAAAGAAATTAATAATCATGGCTTCTCCCAGTCTAATCTGATGTGATGATAGACAAAATGAGGAAACAGTTGGAAATTGAGGTTTTTGTTACTTTTTTTTTAGATTTGCCTCTCCTGTGTCTGTCTGAATATATTTGTTACTTTAATCTTCCTAGTTAAATAATAAGGCTGTTTCTGCCTTTCTATTCCTACAGCTTCCAGTTACGCTTATTTTCATTCTGCTAATCTTGTATTTTCTTGATAACCTAAAGCATCCATTTTGCTTGTGCTATGGGACTGCCACAAACAAGGGTTAAAACATTACAATAATCATGTACTTAGCAATACGACTAAAACTTGCATTGATCATCTTTAAAAATCCCTGAATTCACATTAACCCATTGTATTGGCACGTAGGCTGGGGTCTTGATTTATTTGGGTGGGCTACTGATAAGTGTCAGCTGACCACTAAGACTATCTATAAATTTAATTCTTTTAGAGGTCACGGAGCAACACTTAGTCTTGTAGAAATTAATTTTTAGATTTCCATCGTGGCATTAACGAAAAAAAGCTGCAAGAGAAAACAGACCATTTTCAGGAATGTGATTCAGAACATTAACACCTTAATTTACATAAAATTAGTTACATACTGCTGCAGTAATTTAATTTATTTGACTAGGACTTTGCAACTGTGAAAAATAGATTCAGAAAGGCAAATCAGGACTGTTACATATTTTCTCCAAGTGACTGATTTTGCGACAATGTGAAATCAGAATGATTTAATTGCAAGACATCAAAAAATACAATGTGTTGCAAAATTTGGAAGTCTTGGATTTGGAATAAAAGGTTTTAAAAGGGTTGTAGTGAAAGGTTTTAAAAGGGAAAATAAAAAAACACATCCACAAACCCTGTAGTGGAGATAATTGTTTTTTCTCATGTGTATTGAATAGCAGATAATATAAAAAGTTGACTATAGGATTATGACATATGGCACTGAAAATCAGGCATATAGGCAAAGGCAACCCCCCCTTTTTTGAACAAAGATAAAATATATATGAAAGAAATGATGTAACTTTGGAGGAAAATAGAGGATTTTTGCTTTTTTTTCCCTTAAAAAAAAAAAAAAAAAAGGAAAATAAAAAGAGAGAGAAGAAAGAAGCAATATTTATATTTCTAGGCTCCTCAATAGAAAATAAGATACAAAGCAAGTTTCCATATCCTGAGCGTTCAGCTCCTTGATTTGCAGAATTCATCTATCATCTTTCAATAGTAAAAATTAAAATCTTCTTTATCCTTTTAAAACCTGTCTTCAATTCAGTTATCCACTGGGATTAAGTAGGAGTTGTACTATACTGGTGTAGTTGCAACTATCTGATAAGGATTCATTCAGATCAGTAAAATAATAATTTTTACTATTAGCTGCTCACACACATCAGAAAGTGGAGAATAAGGTATGATGAACATGGAGAAAAATACTGGATGCAAAGGGTTATGGTTTGATCGTGTTACAATTTTATTAAAGTCTCTTGAGTTATCCATCAATAATTTCTTCAGCACAACTGGCAATTATGAAACTGCCTGGCCTTAAAAAATGCAAATATAATTCCCCATGTCTAAGTGACCTGTACATTCTTCCTAGGACTTATCAGGTTCCTGGAAAGTGCCCTACATATTAGTCAAAATTTTAAATTTGTCTTTTGGAGAATATCAGATCTTTGTCTCTGAGCAATTCAAATATCCAGTCTAACACATTAGATAGGAGATTATAAGTAATTCTTGTTTAATCATTCAGCAAAAGCTTGGACAGTTCCTGACACCTGTTAATGTAACATTTTCTTAATGTCACAGTTCAGAATAGCACTTTCATCTGTCCCAAATCTCTCCTAAACTAGATGCAAATCCATGGTCCTCTGCAACCCAAGGTGACCAGTGTTTGGAAAGGGGCAGCAGTCATGTGCAGCCAGAGGTCACATCCCCTTTTGCACTTTGCATTTGTGAAGCTTATCTTTCCAGTGAGAGTTTAGGTTTTGAGGCCTAAAGTTTATATACTTTTTTCCCAAAGGCCATAAAGGATAATTTTATTTCCTCTCAGGTGCTTCATTCCTACTTCTGCAAATCACCAAAGAAAGGGCACTTCGAGGGACACAACTATCTCAACAATCTATTCTCCTGTTAGGAGTGAGAAAACTTTTAAAGTTATAGGAATTAGCACAGTGATATAATTATGTCTACATTAGAACTTTTACCAATATGAATGACTCATCAGGCAAAAATCCCTACCCCCAGAGCTAGTGTAATTGCACTGCTGCAATGTACAGGTAAAGAACTGGCTGTCACAAAATGAAATACTTGTGTTTATTAATCATAACAACACATGCTACAAACACCGAATCAGAGAGTGAACCTCATATCCCAAGAGACCTAAGTGCAGGACACATTCAAAGGCAGAAAGGATGGTTTCTTTGGTGACCTACTACTGGGTCACTCCTTACATATATCATTTTATAGCAAACCCACAAATTTTGTGAAACTTTATCATTAAGAAACATAAACTGCTGCATTATATATCAGTTTTGTCTGGATTTTATATAATAACATTTCCTTGATAGTGAATCTTGTACATGTTTACACTTCCTCTAAAGCAACATAGACACTTGGAATATTCTTATTCTGCCTGTATATTCCTCATAAGCAAGCAAGACTTCTATGTTTCAGAGCTATACCCCCAAAAATACGGCAGTGCTAAGCACAGATAATTTAATATATGTTAATAAGTAAAGTGCTATTCATATGATTTTTATCTAATGTTCATTATGTTATAAATAATGGGCCAGATCATATTGATGAACTTCTAATGATTTTCAACAGAGATTTGACCTTACATCAGTTGTTGCTCTACCATGGCCTTTATATGTGGAATTCATAAAATATTTTTCATAAAATATAAATAAAGTCAGGACAGTAACAGTTCACATCCTTTGTGGCAGTAGCACACATTTGAAAGTGCTACACATACAAAGTTATAACTAGGTCCTGGATGAATGTTGGGAGAATTGGCTTTTCAGCATGATGTGAAAACTGTTGAAGTATTTTTTGTTTTCATCAAACACTCTGAGTGGGCTTTTTAATTAGTAGATTTGTAAGAATAGCATATGCAGTGAACTGAATCATGAAAGAATATATGGAAGTCCTTCTGGAAGAATACCAGATAAAAGAGCACACTTGATTAAACACAATAAATGTCCGTTGTGCCAAATGATGAAAAAATGCAGCAGAAATCTGAATGGATAAAAATCTTAGTTTTCGTGATTCTTTTTAGAGTGTACCCGATTAAAAATAATTTCATAAAACAGCAGAGGCTCTAAGTGAATGTCTCCTAAAAAACCAGATCTGTGAAAGTGGGATTGTATAATTTTTGTGCAACAAGGATATCCATTTAATAGGTTTCCACATCAGCTTTGATCACATTTGGAATTATTCTGCTTTTTTGTTACATTTTCTCAGTTATTTTTTAAACTTCTTTATGCTTTCTTTGAAATATATGAACCTTTTAATGTATGGATAATTTATTCAGCTCCTAAATTTAAATGCCTCGTGGGCGTAATTTTCCTATTTTAGTTTACTTCTATAGCTGGCTTCACTTTGTCTGGAATATATTATTCATTGTCTCCAAATTATAACAGGACTGATGTGTTAGAGTATAACTCCTTAAATTCATTTCAATATTTTAACTATTTGCATAGAAATTCAGGGGGGTAGAAAGCTTCCCTGGCAATCTCTGTCTTGAAGAAATTGTCAGTGACTTCTGATGTTAACTGTGTTCGCAGGAAAGTGCAACATATTTTAATATGACCTCAGGAATATGAAGATGAAGGCGTTTGTGCCATTATTGTGACTTTTTTTCTTGTAATTTGAAAATGTTCTTACAATTTATGGGTTATTAAGTCTATAAAAAGATGTAGATCTTAAGAAAGCCAAACTCTTAATTGACATAACTGGGAAGTCTTGCAAGAGACAAAACTGATGAATTTCTTTTCCAGACGAAAACACATTTTTTAAGTGGTTCTTAAATCATATTCCATTGGATCACAGCATTATTTGATCTCATAAGTAAGTTTTCTACATTTAGAAGGACAAAGGCAAACAACTACATGGGGCCACCTGCAAGGTTCTCTTGCTCAGCACAACATATGAAGGAAGAGGGAGGAGTTCAGCAGAAGTGTGGCTGATGGAGATGCAAAGTTAAACTCATTTTGTGCTGGACATGGGAGTAGGTGTTGAATAATGACTCAGCAGAATTTTGTTTCACAGAAAAGCTCTTGGTGTGAGAGGTGCAACAGGATTTTGACGCCATCAGTTGTCTGCTAGCACCTTTTCCTTTAAGTGAACATCCCAAAGTGGCATAAAAGGGTTGTAAAACACAACAGCAATGCAACAACCCCACACATCTTTAAAACTGTATTTTACTGGAACATAAACCTGAAGTACAAACTTAAAGAAAATTTAAAAGGAGACAGAGCCTTTAAATAAATCTTTCCCCCCTGTGATAGCAGCAGGGGAGGATTGTCTCTTCTGTATGACTCCTAGTCCAGTGTCTGCTTTTTGGTCTCTTTGTCCCTTCCAGGAAAGATTTTCTTTCAGTCCTGGGCTCCCTGAGTCACCTGCTCTCACTTCTGTCATCTCTCCTCTGCCTCACTTCTGTTCCAGGGTCTGACATGGGGTCCTGGGCCATGGGCAGGGTGGGGTGGCCCCAGGGGAGGCTGGGCAGGGGCAGGGAGGGCTGTGAGTGCCCTCAGGAGCCTGGTTGCTTCCAGCAGGAGCAGGTTTCCCTTTGCTGCCTCAGGATGCCTTTTAAGAGGAGCATAACACAGATAAAAAACAGGTGCCTGATGGAGAAAAGGGCAGAAACTAAAGAACTTGCCTGTGAGGACCTGCCAAAGTGTTACGGGACTTGCCTTTGAAACATTAGTTTTAATGGTGTAAAGCATGTTCACTGTTAACACTAAAAATCAGATGTCATAGGTGTGCAATATCCCCACATTTATGAAGCAATTCAGGAGACAGAGCACTTGACCAAGAGATAGTAACAATGATGTAGCAGATCTCAAATTTTGTTCACCATGTAGGACAAAACTACTGTTATTAGGCCTAGGAACAAGGCTCCAGAATATTCTGTAACCTTTTCCGGTGAAACAGAGCCACTGTTCAGAAAGAAATAGAGGATTCATAGAGACAAGTGGTGGGAGCAATGGAAGCCACACAATTGAAGAAGTCCTCATGACAGTCTTATGGAGACATACTGAAGGATCATCTTAGTTCTTGAAGTAAAGACAATATTTTTATAAGTTAGCCAATATGGAGATGACTTTGTAAATCTAATCTAAAGTGTCTTTGGCACTGTAGGGAACTGAAGGTGGGGTCATCTAAGTCCTAAGACTAGACCTTTAAATGCAGACCATTTTTCATGTCTTGCCATGAGGAACATCAGATGTTGAAAAGCACAATTCTGTACCAAGTAAACAAAACCAAATTATATGACTAATAGTTAAATAAAGGTGTCCTAGTGGATTTATAAACTTAAAATAGAAAAAAAAAGTCTCTGTTTTGAGACATGACATAGCAGAGTGGAGTCATGGTAGACGGCTATTTTTCCTAGACATTGAAGTAATCTAAATGACAGTAATTGTGAAAAGAATAATAGTTATCCTAATCCAATGTTAAATTGAGTAGTAATAGGACTAGACATGACTCTATTTATAGTTCCATTGGAAAACAGTGGGAATTTGGACTATTTTCAGTGGGGGCAATACCATTGGTGCTTTTTAAAAGATTGTCCAGTCTGTGTATTCCTGTAGGCAATATATTTGTTGGTGATTTTATTACTGTCCTACTTCCTAAGCTGACTGGATACTAGCTAAAACCCAACTTTCCCAGGAATGACTTTTACTATAACTGTTTGTTGAATTTCTCTGAAAGCAGGTAATTGGCAGGTTAGAATGGTGGCAATCCCATAAGAAAGAGAGCCATAAGCTGTGTAGATACCTCCTTCACCATTCCTTTCCTCTCTCCACTCCCTCTGTCTCTCTTTGGTAGGATTCTGAAAAGGCAAAGGCAAAGAACTGGTTTCTAAACAGAAATCCTTTTTGTAGAGGAGACTGGTTCCATTACATGCACATGATAGCACAGAGAAGCTTCAATGGAGCTTCAATGGTGAGCAATTGAGGAATCAGAAGAATGTATCTCAAAAACAGTGGGACCAGTCAGCCTAATTGGGTAACTTGCAATAATTACAGTTTTGTGAGTATTAACACTATTTTAAGTTTACCTCCAAGATTAAGAAATGATTGATAACTATATGCAGAGCTCTTTCTAATTGTTAAAGAAATACCTATTTTCAGTTTTGAAGCATATAAAGTTTTTGTAGCATTAAAAAATGTAGAAGTATATTGAGCTGAAAATTTATAATTTGTAAGTTTTGGCAACTGCTTTTAAGCTTCACCACCAAATACAGATTATAATTATTAAGCCATTTTTCAGCAGGGGGGGGAAATATTTCAAAAATGACAACATTTCTTTTCAAAGCAAAAGAATAAAATAGTTTAATTAAAAAATAAAATATTGTTTCAGAGTGTGATCTTAATAGGAACATTAGTTTTGGGGTTTTTAAATATTCTGAAATAGGTTATCAAAATTAAAGTACAACTACTGCCCACAGTGATTGTAGTGGTGGTGTTTTTTAGTCTTCTGCAAGTATCAAAATGCCTTCTCCATCTTCCAATCCTAGTGGTCTCTTTCTGTTCCTCCTCAGTCTACCAAGAGGTTACATTGTTTCAGTGCTATAGATTCTTAGCCCATATAAAGAGCTTCAATATAAATTTCAGAATTTTTTAATATTTTTAAATTGTCAGGCAAATGTCTGAAACTAAGTTTCAGAATATCACATTAGACACAGTTCCTGCAAGACCACTGCTGCAAAACTCTTGATTCATAATGTATCTCGTGATATTTGATATGCGTTGTACGAAGTAATAAAACCAAATGACATGTAATAGCAAGTGTCTGAAAATTGGGCATTTTGTATTTTTAAAGTGTAGACCTTCCACCTCATGTGCTTATGAAGTAAAGCTTGAAAGTTATAATCAGAGACTCAGATTCCAGAAGATAAATAAAAAAGCTTCACCCAGGCTAATATATTTCTGAATAGTTTTCCAAAGTCACTGTTGTGATTTGAAGGGCTTGACACTTATTTAATATATTGTGTTAAGTTTCTAATCTTGACATTGCTGCAGGAGTAAAAAATTAGCTGAATGAAATTTTGAGCTGTCATTTAAGATAGCTCCAAGACCCAAGGCATGGCCAACTACACCTAAACTGTTCTGCAAGAAGTCTAACCAAATTTAACATAGTGATACTATCATGTCAGATAGTGCCTTGTCCTTTGTGACATAAGAAAACAGTTTCTATTTGAGGAGCATTTTAACTCAGTGCTAGCAGGGAACATGAAATTAGGGCTGTTGTGAACATGTTCTGGATTCAAATGAATCAGGTGATAAGATTACTGGTGTTATTTGGTCCTTGAGTAAGCAATGGTAACCCTGTGAATAGCAGCAGATCAAGCAGCATATTTGGAATAGGTAGAACTAACTCTTGGTTATATGAAGCCTGCCATGGGTGGCTGGGCCTTGAGCAATACATAATTCAGATGCACACAGATCAAACATTGTGATGAGTGTGAAGAAACTTGGGTGTGATTGTCTTCTCTGGTAAGGAACACTGCCCTGCATTTAGTTGAGGAAGCTGAGAGATGTGGCAGCAGCACCTCCATTTCAAACAGGGAATGCCTCTCTTAAGCTTGCGAAAGCTTTTGTCACTCTCTAGCAGGCAGAATGAAATGGATTTTTATAGCAACGGATCTGGCCACTGATTTCTCCCCGGTTCACAAGTGTGAGCATGCCTGCAGGTATACCCTGCCATTGCAATAAGAGGACAGTTAGGAAGTAGTATTAGCACTTAATACTTTCCTACAGGTTTGGTCTGCCCGCAAACTACTCTTCCATCTATCTGTGCAACTTAGAAAGCAAATTTGGTGTGATCTGAAATGAGACATATTCATTCTGTGGTTTAAGAGAATTGCCTTGCATGGCTGGAAGAAAGTGAAGAATTGGGGTGGGAAGTGATCATGAAATCCTGCCATTTCAGAGGGGTTGCATATTTGTATCATCAAGCAGGTTTCTGGGTTTTTTTTAATAAAAACTAATGTTAAACCACTGTAGCTACTCTATATCAATTGTTCTGGTCTCCATATGTAGCCTGTTCTGCCCAGTTAAAATATGCAGAGATGAGAGTGTCTATTTGAGTCTCCAGTTTTGGGGAGTAGGATCCCTATCCTCAAATTACAGGAAGGCTGACATGTGGTTTAGGCATTGGACTGACAATTGAAAGGTCTGGTTTAACTTTATTGTCCTGTGTGACACTGTGGAAATAGCTTAGTCATTCTGTGCCTTAGTTTTCATCAATAAAAAAGTAAATAATAATAATAGTGATAAACAACTCGTTTTGTCTATATTCTAAGTTCTTTGAATCAGTGATGGCCAGTTTCTTATTTAGAGTTTCTAAAGATGCCAAAAGGCACACTATCTCATTTTCTTGGCAGTTCCATAAAGGAAATAATAATAAAACACTAAGCCCACTGTTTTAAAGTAGTTACTAAGAAAAAAGTAGGAAAGTAGTAAGTAGAAAATCAAATAAAAGCAATTAAGCGATACAGGAAGAGTCTTTGCTTTTTATATGCTTTGCATTTTTGAAAGCAAAAAATAAATGAAAGCTAGGAATAATATTTGAGAAATAGACATCTTGCAAAAAAAGATAGAAACTAAACTTTATGAAGAAACTGAGGAAGTGTTGAGTTTCACTAAGTCTCCTATTTGTTTAACTCTAAGATGATACACATTAATTGTGCAATTACAAGTTACCTAAAAGGAGATGATTACCAGGAACACAGTATGACATATAAATTTTGTGCACTAATTATATTTGATTACAAATTATTAGTTTGCCAAGTACACCAGTCTGGTTGGGTGAATGCAAGAGTGTGCTGTGCATTATAGTATTGATAGAAATATTTAGTGATCTATAAGCATATTCTAAGTGACACTAAACTTGTTGATGGTTTTGTAGTGAGCATGCCCCCTGTTATACAGTAGCTATTTGTAGCTGCAGCTGGTTTGAAATGCCCTGGCAAGTCATGCTGTTGCAGCAGTCGTATGTTGATCTGATCTGCAGAGGCAGTGGGTCGAAGTTCTGTTGATTGTTTGTCTTACTTAGCAGTAAGTTAAGCAGTGTGAAAAACTGTGCAAATGCTTTTTTGGGTCATTATGTTATTGTGCATCATCTACAATATACTAATATATCTTGAGCTTGTGTACATGTCTTGTTAAATTTATTTGGTTTTAACAAATCATTTCTGATAACCTGCGTATTTTATCACAACTGCTTCTTAAATCTAACATATTTATCATCAAGTATTTTATTTATTGAATTTTATTTGCCATCAAGAGAGACAGACATGAATATAATATTTAAAAAGATGTCTATTGATGTGAGAAAAATGCAAGCCGTGTGGTAGAAGCTCAGTGAGTGGGAGAAATGTAAATGTTCTCTGCATTTTATCTCACATGACAGAATGCATTATGGTCAAAATAGTGTCTTCTCAGAGACACAGGTTTCTAACATCTGCATAAGACACACTTTTATGTAAGCTCTTTATTCTGCATGGAATTGTTTAGTTAAATGCCCTATAGTCGCATTTATAAGACCCTCTTTTATGCCATCACCTTGTATGGGTTCTCTACCTTGGATACATATAACCCAATTATAATTACCATGACAATATATAACACCTTTTTGAAACCCTCCTCATGTGATATAGGGGTGTGGTACATACTGATGTCAGAAACAAGCTATTTTCATCAGACAATTAGTTGTCTTTGACACAGGCCTTCATTTCCCACCAATTAGTACAAACGGCAGGGTGCATTTCCAGAATTTTGCAGACCCAGCAGATCGTGCTAGTAAGGGGAATTTAGGATATTTAAATAAGTTCCAATACATATTCTGTTTTTCTCAATTTGCTAAAATCAATAGGTGCTTTTTGTCTCTGAATAATTTCTGACTCAACATAATGCACATAGATTAAAGGTCTTATGAGATTTATTCTTCCTCTCAACAAACAGTTTTAGTTTGAATTTTAGTCTTTTGTACCTGATCAGTGCTATTAACAGCCATTGAACAAGAGCTCAAAGTTACAATATCCTTTGTAGCCGTTCAGCTATTAAGACAGGACATGTGATGCTAACAATTAAAACAGATGGTTCTATAGTACAGGTTTCTAATCAGATACTCAAATACAAAACTAGAATGTTGGCCAGATTTTAGTGGATTTCTATATATTCTGAGTAGCTATAAAGAAGTTGGGCTCAGGTGTCCTTCTCTACTGTGCCATAAAATCATCTTAGAAATGTCTTCAGATGTTACGGATCTTAGTTGCACAGCCAGAAATATGAGTCAGAATAATTTAATGCTGCTGTGGTCAATTTTGCCACAGTGGCCGGCAGTGCTGAAGGGCTAGTGCCTGATCAAAAGCCATCAAAAGTCAGCAGAGACTCCTGATTGTGAAAACGGGCTTTCAGTGTGTCCCTGAAAAAAAAAAGGGGGCAGTGGGTGGGTAATGGCATAAGAACATCCTACAGACTTCCCAGGGGTACTGTGGTCCACATTCAGGAGGATTGTTAGTAGCTCAAATCGGCACATTTAATTGTAAACTGAAAAGACAGAATAACAGCTGTGCAGTTGCATGTGGCCATCTCTTTGATGGACCAAACCAACCACACTTGTCAATGCAGTAGATGTGTTCAGAAAGCATGTAGTGTTTTCTTATTGCTCTTTCCCTGCTCCTCTCTACCCCAACCTTGTTTCATTACAGTGTGGCTGTTAGTTGCTTTAGTTTTCGGGGTTTTTTTTCTGCATACATTTTCTGTGAAAACTTCGGTTAATTAACTTGGGTTCAGTTTTCAACCCCCCCTCTTCTCCAACACTTTCTTTAAATGCCATTGAGGTGATAAAAGACAGCCTAGACATACAATAGGGTTCCTAGATGCTCAGAAATCTTGGTGCCCAGCTGGGCATAACTGAAGTCAGGAAATTGAGGCAGCATTCTTTGGAGCTCCAAAGGATCATTAGCATGCCCATATTTTCTGTATGGCTGGGGAATGGACAGCATAGATGCACTCTGTGAAGGCTGTGAAGGCTGAAGTCATGGCATGATGGCCATGGACTGCAGTTCTCCCCCATCATTCAGCTGCACAGGGGAAACTTGTGGAGTTGCCTGCAGCTCAACATGTACAGGGCCTTCATTCCGCTGAACTGGACCCTTAAATACATATTGTCTCACTGATGCCTAGAAGACCCAGGATCATAACACCCATCAGCAGTAATGGGAGCTAGGTACCAAAATTCCTTGCACAGCAATGAGAGAATAGGCCCCCTTTGATTTTAGAATTCTTTCCTACAAGGATTTCCCTCGTGTCTACTATGAGCATATAAATGGCCATTTTATTGTATTAAATATGTATCACATCTATCATTTTAAATGCCCTGCTATGATGAAGGCTTCTCAGTCCCAGAATCTGTTCTGAAAATATTTAAACCTGGCAAGCTAAACGTCCTCAGCTGAATAAGCCTAAGGGTCCCATTCATGGAAATATTATATACCACTTACACTTGTTTCTTCAGTTAAATTACACAGAAAAAGTTGGTAGAATATTGTTTCAGCATGAATTGCACCATTCTGATATTCATTAATCTGACTTTTTGACTGTCTTTAGTGGTGATTATTCCATTGTTCAACTTAGATGCTATGCAAGGTTGGAAAAGAGAGGGGGAAAAAAAGCAGTCTCAGGTTGCAATCCACAACTGAAATCACACACATTAAAAAAGAAAAAAAAATCCTTTTCTGGACCAAACAGTGGAGGATGATGGTTTCAATCAACTCTTCAGCTAGTACAAATAATTAGATTTATACCTTAGTGTTCATTTATTTTTGTTAAGTGCAAAGATCTCATTTTGAAAGCTTTCCTCCATTAAACTTTCTATTTAATTGTTTAAAAAGGACCTCAGAAACTCCAAATAATACCAGAGAACTGAGCATTAAGGAGGATTGCACAAATAAGAATAACAGCATGACATAAACCAAATTTGTTTTCATATTAAAGGAACATTATACCTTTCAAATGTTTTATTTGCATTTTACTTAGCTAATAATAAGTGCATTTCTGCAACACATTCACTATGTTATAACAAATTAAGTTTAATGGGA
>JAAGNO010018680.1:12912-33385 GCA_033439905.1 Ceryle rudis | reverse complement strand
TCTCCCAACAAAAAAAAACTAAAAATGATCCTCCAAAAAAAAAAAAAAAAAAAAAAAAAAAAAAGAAAAAAAATTGAATGCAACCCGAAAATCAATTATAGTAACTATTTAGAAATGTAAAGGAAAGGCAATGTAAAAAAGTGACAAAAAATCTTTAATTGTAGGGAAAATGTGCATCTTTTTTTCCCAACGTGTGAATAAAATGCATTTCCTTCTTTAACAATCACAGTTACAATGGATCTATGCATCTCGCAGGAAAAAATTGACAATTTGATTATGACTTGTACTTTTTGCCGGGGCCATGAAAGTGGTTTGTGTTTGAAATGTATCAGCTGGAAGGTACTTATTACTCATAAACGCTGCGCTATTTCACTCTCTGCAAAGTGAGCTGTTAACAGATACAATTTGAGCAGAATAGCCAGAGGAGGCCTTTTGATATGCAGAAGAGCTGACCCGCGTGCTGAGCCTTTAATTGGGTTTTTAATTTTCCAGGCCATCTGACAATATCAAACATGATCCCAGTGCTTGAAATGTTGATTGGAGGCTAAGCAGGATGTACTCCAACATGGCATTATGGAGAGAAAGTGGAAAGGACTCAGGTAGAAAAGAAGGCACGGAGAGTTAAAATCATCCAGGTCTCCACGTTTTCCATTCTCCAGAATACCCCAAAGTAGCTTAATGTTTCTTTCAATTATTTTAAGGTTGGAGTTTTAAATCTCTTATAATATTTTAGTAGTATTGATCTTCAGCTCATTATCTTGACTGCATCTGTTAAAATGAACTGAAAGCAAGGGCTGTGCAAAATAACCAGTAACAACTTAGCAGATTTTCTTAAGGAAAAAGAAAGAAAAACCAAACCAAACAAGCTCCCCCTAAAACAGCTGCAAGAAAATATTTTATTATCATCCATCCTCATGTCTTGCATAAAAATTTTGTTTACAGTCAATGTTTCCTTTTCTTTTCTTAAATTTTCAGTTTGACTTTTAAAATGTGTTTTAAAAAGTAGCATTGTACCTTGCTTTGTGTGTGTCTGTATTACTTCTATCAAAAGGGCTGGAGAAGAGAAACGATTAATTTCTTACCTTCTGCCAGACTGCTCAGTAAACATATTTTTAATTTGTTCATTTGTAAGGATAAGGCAAAGAATAAAATCTCATTTATCATTTTATTAGAACTGTGTATCTGAGTGATGCAGGACTGTGGATTTAAGAAATCTGCAAATCTCTTTAATAAAGGCCTGGGGAATTATTAGTAGGGACAAATGTAAAATGCCTGACAGTTACATTTCCAAAAGAAAACCACAACAATCTCATTAAAGAAATTACTGACGGCAGCTCACAAATGTTAATGGTTGAAGCAACAAAGGACATACGATATCAGAAAGCAAAGATTTTTTTTTTTTTTAACTATTGATCTGCTAACTTATGGAGCATATCAAAATGATGTGCTAGACAGTTTCTTAGTGAACAGACATCTTCCTTAGCAGTTCTAGACAATGCAGTGCCAGGAAAGCTGCTGACGTACGGTGGCTACTACAGTGTAAAAAGATAAAGAGCAGCTACAGTAATAAATAGGAGCTAGGAAAGACAATGTTTTGTGCTATAACTTTGCTGAAACCTTCAAAGATTAGAATGAAGCAAGCAATTCCAAATGAAATATGTCTTGAAGCATGTATTTGGCATGAATATTGAATATTTAAAATGTTTTTGCTTTTGTGTATCTATGACTGATAAGACTTAAAATGGTGACAATTGCTTACTTCTTCTAGGAATAAGAAAAAAAATTTATCTTTTCCTTCATATTTGAGGGTTTATATTGAACAAGCTTTTGTACAGACACACATCCATTTTACTTTGCCATAATTTAGAACTTTTGAAATATTTGAATAAAAATTAAAAAAAGGCCTATTTCTGACCTGTTTATCTGCAACTATAACTAACAGGAAGAAGCGCTTCACAGATAAATCTGAGAGAATTAGTAAAATCTTGTTTTACAGTTTAATTGTATCTTTTCCATTTTCTGCAGGCTAGGTTGCCAAATTATATGTCCATGAACACTAACAGCCTGTATACAGACATGAAGAAATATAACCTCACTTTATCAAGGCAGTTAACCTGCTAGAGAATCTTCTCTATGTCCTGACATTCACGATAGACTTTTGGCCTTTTACCTTTAGTTTTTCAAAGCCCATCATAATACGCTGGTAACAGAGCAGGAATATTTTAGTAGTAATAATTGCCTCTTTGGAGCTAAAGTAAAAATAATGTATTACATCTAAAATTATATATCCATGAATTTACCTAGAAATTTTGAACATATTGATTCTCTGTTAATTCAGTTCATCATCTTTCTCCCTAAGATGTAAACCATGGAATTTCAAGTGCATTGTTTCAAATCCTCTGTTTCATGTCTTGATCCCTGCAGTATTTTACTCTGTAAAAGGAGAAGGAAGATGACTAAGGAAGTTCATAGAGATAGCATATGTAGAAGCAAATGACCTAGTTCATGCATATCATCCATGAGGTGAAGTCCAGTATTTACAGGAATATTTTAGCTTTAAAATAGAATATGAGATGAGTTTTGCAAACAGTTTTTCTGTTTTTATTTTTTCTTCCTGCAAGCACCAGTAAAGGTGCTTCTATTTCTGCTTCCTCAGGATTCTATTCAAACCTACTAAAACCAGTCATTTGTTTCTTCAAATGTGCATACAAATGACTCAGTGCCAGCACCAAGGGCAGTAAATATCCAGGAGATTCCTAAGAATGTTGTGAAAAGCTTTATATTCTATTTATAATTTTAATAATAGATTAGATACTAAAGTTTCAAAATATAATCAAGGCACAAGTGCAGACTCCTTTTATTGGAAGAATGATTTCATTACAAGCTCTAGTGCATATTTAGGATTTTTTTATTCATGTGTTTTCAGACTTGTTTAAAATCAAAGAAATTAAAGAAAGCTTTAGCAAATTGTGGCTTGACCATATCAAAATCTATTCCACCTAATAAAATGAACTCCTCACCAGGATTTTTTGTATTTTACTTAAGCAAAATGGTAAACATATCAGGTATTTTTTTAGAAGAAAAAATTGTTAATAGGAAGTGAGAAAGATGCATACTGATTAGAAGAAATGGCCTTTTAATTTGTTTCACTCGTGTGACCTTCAACACTATCATAATAGGGGAAAGCTTCACAATCAAATGAATTCTGTTTTCATGATGTGCTGACAGTTGCTTTTAAAGCTGTGCTTTGATAAATATTAAGCAAAACCTTAATATTTAATAAATAATAATATTTGATAAATAAAAGCAAAAGCTTATTAATTGACAAATATTAAGCAATAGCAGCTAATGATTGTAGAAATCTAAGCCAACTGAGGAAGTGAACCCTTCTTCCTGGTCCCAGTTAAATTGTCTCCATTAAGCCAGTCATTATAGCTCTAAGAAGACCTCTTTTGTTGGATTAATAGTATCTGAAGAACAGTTGTGATCCCCTGCAAACAAATAACAAGAAATAGACCTATCAACCTCCAGTAGTGGGTAGGCACTTTTCAGGCAAGCACAGAAGGACAGCTGCAGTGTTATCAATGCGGTTGTGACCCCACTCATGCGTTGCACCTCTGGACATGTGCACTGTGAACTGTGCATTTCTAGGACACTGATCAGTCACTTTGAGTCACTTGGTGCTTATGTAGATTAGAGGGAAAAAAAAAAATCTGTAATATCTCTTCAAAAAATACAACCTGTGAATAGAACTAACTAAATTATTTGTTGTGAATA
This sequence comes from Ceryle rudis, assembly GCA_033439905.1. NCBI lineage: Eukaryota > Metazoa > Chordata > Aves > Coraciiformes > Cerylidae > Ceryle > Ceryle rudis. The sequence goes on along the minus strand of JAAGNO010018680.1, from coordinate 29,608 downwards.
TGACATAAAATTAATTCCCGTTCTTTAATCTCAGGGAGTGTATTCATGTGAGTGTGTGTGCTTTGGTATGTATTGTTTAATCAGCTGTAGAAAGATTCAATAGTCTTTGAGCAGCATCTTGTGCTTAACTTTTGTGCAATAGACTCACCAGTTTCCAGAAAGGAATCCAGCAATATTTCTCAGTGACTACTAAAAAGAGAAGCTGTGGAAGGGCATTTCCTATGAAGCACTCTGGATAAATGTAGCTAGTTCCACAGGACTGTTAAATTAGGTTGGTAGCCCTTTGCAGAGATAAGGAGTTTACACTGCTGAATAGTAGGTATGTTACTGGTCAGAGCCAGCCACACTGTAACACGGTTAACCCATTTGTCTTGGAACCATTTTTATGTTATGCCTGTGGCATAAAGTATTCCCTAGACCATATTTCCCAAGGTTTCACAGAACAAAGAGATCCCAGAAAAGCTGTAAAAGCTCAGATTGTATACCCATAGGCACTGTGACCCACTCTAGCTGCAGAACTCTGTAGGAGATATAAAATAGGAGAGAGGGAGAGATGAAATATGGGAAAGACCTGTGCCTTTCTCCTGATGGAAAATGCCACAGAAATCTTCATGGATAGCACCATTTCCCACACAGAGGTAGCTAGATGCTCACTCCCGATTTATGATGATGATAGTAAAGAGTTTGAAGATGAAGATGAGAGAGAAATATTTGATATCTGTGGGTCATGATTAACAAGAAAAGACCACATAATCTAAATTTCTACATTTCAGGACAAGATTCATTCATATATCTGTAAATTGCCTACCACACACTGGGAGTAATATAAATCATAATTATAAAGTAATATGACACAGTTGATTAATTGCTTAATTAAGCCTTAATTAATATTTGTAAAGCAGTTTAACATCCTTGTTGGAAATTCTTACACAAGTGTGAGATATTAAATATTACTATTTACAGTCAGAGATTCTGCCCTGTCCCTCTTGAAATTTCAGAGAGATGCTTTGATAAATCAGTGTTAAACTGTGGTTATTATTAAGAAGACAAGAATCCCTCTCTAGTTCTAACATGGACTGAAATAAAGTCACAAATTCTTTGGATACACTGTGTATCAATGTCTTCTCATTTTCATAGTTCACACTGATGCAATATACCTACAGAACAATATACCTACAGACCTTCATTACACAGTGAAAAGAGGAAAATCTTTTTATTGACTTATTTCAATATTTAATCTTATGTTGCAGTAGCACCTACTTTGCTCTAGGCCTCACCTATAATGCAAAAAACCCAAACAGAAAAAAAAATCCCAATTGCCTGTACCCTGAAGAGGATACGATATATAGCCCTTGTCCTGCAATCAGATCCACTTGGGCAAACCCAATTATAGGATCAGAGCCTAAATAGGATAATAGGTATTGTAGAAACTACCATAAATTTCTCTCTGGTGTCCTATTTTGCCACTACTTGAACTAAGTGGATAATTCCGGTCATCTTTCTTGTTATGATGTATCAATTCAACACCATAAATTTACTGCTATTGGTCTAATTTATCCATAGAAAATCTTTGCAATCTAAATTTATAAATATTTTTTTTTCCCCAGAAGCTAGATAATTTTGCTTGGAAACACTCAACAATATTAGACTAGAATTGAACAGATAGAATTTTTACAAAACAACGATCATGGGGCTTGGTAAATGCAAAAAGAACTCATTAAAGAAATATCTAGAGATGTGACAAACTGCCCTCAGATAATCTGGATACTCAGTGAACCACAGTATCTGCTGGTTTGCAAGTAGCCAAGATATCTCATTGTCTGCTCTGCATGAGTCCACACACATACTTATAATTAGGTACCTGTTCTCTGAAGTGATAGTGGCTATCTGATTTGAGAATAAGAATATTGTTCTTTAAATGCATTCTGTTAACTGTATTGTGTCATGTTCTGCTACAAAGCATTCAGTTACTTTGCGTCTCATCATGACAAAAACTATTTTGATACAAAGGAAAGTGGATGTTAAATTCCGAGAGAAAGAACAGTTTCTAGGTCAGATTATTGCTGTACCACTGAGGTTTTTAAAAGAACATGAAAATTATTACTAAAAGTTGTCCCAACTGGTTTTTTTTTGTAAGTTTTGACATTCATTCCCTTTTATCATTTACAACTATTTTCTTTTATTAACCTCTATTTTGAAATTCTGTTAAAAGGTCTTGCACTACCCTTAGTAGGCAAACTATTTGTATAAACTCTGCTTGCCATAAGCAGCAATTACATATTATCAAAAGCTCATTAACATTACTCCTCGTGTTTTCATTTCACTGATATAAATCAGTGAAATCCAAAATAAGTTTAAATGTAATTTAGATTCCAGGATATGATTTAGGGTCAGAAACACAGGTGTCTGTGGCCACTTGAAGTGCCCTGGGATATTACAAGGCATCTGTAAGAGCTGACAGATAGAAGATAAGACCTGCAGGAAGTCTGCACCCTTCTGCAGTGTGTGGGGCACTCAGGGTACCCAAGCAGCTCTGGCTGACCATAACCACCTATGTTTAGGTGTCTGAACATCACCCTCTGTAACCCAAGAGTGCCACATTATTACTTGTGAATTCTAATTTAGATACATTATCAACTTGTGAATTTCAGTATTCTGTTGTATTATTTATGCATTCCGAGTTTTCAGACATACTCTGTTTCTGATGATGTTAATAATTTCATACATCATTAAAATTAACTTCACTCTTCTTCTATGCCTGCAATTTGTTACTAGTAAAGTAAGAGCAATTTCACCTGCATCTCAGAAGGAAAACATTGTATAAATATTATGCTGAGCTTAATGTTCCTAAAAATGTTATACTTTGTCATGTTAAAGATGCTTCTTTCATCTGAAGTCCAGTGAAAAGCTCCCTACATTTCTGTCAGGACAGGCTGTAGGGCATATTGAGGAAGAGGTACGTACCCATACATTGACAGGCTAGTTGACTAACTGATTACAAATTTCTCTACACTGCCCAATGTATAAATCAGTTTCCCTTATGTTCTATAAGGAAAATGTCCACTTCCTTTAGATATTGTACCTTACGTCAGCCAAACAACCCAAAATTTTCCCTGTTTTCAGCATCAATTAACTGTAAGGTATTCTGCACATGTCAAGTCCTAGTTCTTCTTTAAAGTATTATATGACTGTATGTTTGATACTATAAGAAACAGGACTCTAATGGCACTTGTTAAAATGAGGCAAAAAAGGCAGCAAGTATTTACACGTGGAATGTTGCTGTCATTGTGAAGAAAGGAAAACACTTTCCATCTGGGCTTCTTTAAGGAGGAAGTAAAGTTGAATGTCTATGTGTATTTGTCATTTTTTATTAAGAATAGGAACCGGTAGTAGAAGTCCTCAGATAGAAAGTGTCCTGAACAGAAGGATTGAAGCGATTTTAAGCTGCAAAGATTGTTTTCCTGAAGCATACTTAGGTTAACCAATTTATGTAATTTTATCATTTTATCTAAGCAGTCCTTCAGAGAATGCAGAAGCAAAAACCTAAGATGTTCTTTAAAAGTCACATGATATTGAACATAAAAGATATACATTCCTAGTGTATTTGCATGCACTTCCAACATCTTACTGGTGTTTGGATTTTCTTGGAATAACTACGGATTTGAGGAATTCTTTCAAACGCTGTAAAACAATGATAGGCGGGAGTTTTAAAATAGTCACTGATTACATGCAAGGATTAGGTTTCACACAGTGTCTTTTTCAAAGTTTAATAGGGAATAAAAGTGCCCAGTGGTTTCAGAATGAGGATGAGATAAAACAAGCATGTGGTGAGGATGTGCTTATGAAGACAAGCCTGGGAAGAGGACATTACAATTTCAAGGCAATGACAAAAATTCTATTCAAGTCTATAGAGACTGTATTACAGTGTCAAGACGATGGCAAAATTATGCCAATGTAAGTCTATGGAGACCACTTTACTATGTCAAGACAATGGTAAAACAATGTTATATAAAATGATTGAGACCACATTGCAATGTTAAATTATGATGCCAAAACCTTGTCATTTCCTGGAGTAATGACAAGATTCTGCATATGTTCCTTACAGCATCACTGCTGGACCTGTGCTCCAGCTCAGAACACTTTTGTAGCTCCAACCCTGGGTCTTTCTTGAGTAGAACCAACTTTTCTCAGACTTAAGGGTGAAAGCTGAGGGCATTTTTGTTGTTGGAACTAATTGTCTTTGCAGATGCAAATCAGGATCAGGACTGATGAAGATCATTCTACCCTCATCTCTGTTTTTTTAATTACTTCTTTTTTCGTAGTAGAACACAGCTTGACATTTTTGACTTTCAGGTTCATTGCCAGTCTGTCTAGTTATGTGGGGATGGTTTGAAAGTAGACTGGTTCTTCTGTTTGGGAATGTTTATTACTTTATTGTATACCAGTTGTTTATAGCATTACAAAGCTACAGCTATCCGTATATGTATATAAATAATATCACAAAAGAAAGAACTAATTCCAAGTGCTTCTGCTGAAATTTCCCTCTTCAGTGTGAAAGTGCATGTATTTGATATTCTTGCAAAATGACAGTTTGAAAGCTCATTTTTTTCACAGGACAAGAAAAGTGTTGATAATTGTAGAGCATATGTTAGCTACCTCTCCTCCCAGTATGTTTCAAGCCATATATAGAGAGAACAAACTTTTTGCTGTTCAGTTCTCATCTGTTCAGTTCTTGGTATTGTCAACAGAGAGACCAGTATTGATGTTGCCTAACCATTTGCTCACTCTATTATAATGTTCTCTAGTAAGAACAGCAGTACCAGATCATGTCAAATGTCTACCCATCCTAGTATGAGGCAGTCACCAAAAGTAGATGTGTAGTATAGTACCAAAGCAGTACAAGCATATGGTGATACATCCCTAGAATATTCCTCTTTCAGACTTCGCTGTCCAGGCTTTTCATTTGAAAGCTATGAGAAAAGGCTCATTACACATGAGGTCATGAAATAATCTGCATGATGCTATGATTATCTGATGGCTGTGATGACCTATATTTGAAAGGCCATTAGATTAATTGTAAAGTTACCTAAACTGTCCGATTTTAACCAGTCATTAATAATGTCAAACTACCTGATGGACAAGATCCGCTCTAAGTTCTCTTGTACCTAAAAGATCATATATTTACTGATTAAAACGTTGAAATGTGAACTTTCTTTAAAGAATTGTGTGAAAAAGTATTTGAAATTTAAAATCTGAATGTTCTAGTTCTAATCAGAATGTTCAAAAAAGTACCCAGGGATAGGTATTAAGAAAAAACCAAGATCTTTCAAGCTCTCCAACTTTAAAAGCATGTCTGACTTCTTTATGATTTGGAATGACAGCTCTAGTAATTTCTCTGGCTATGAATCCGATTGAAAAGATAATAAACCAATAAGAAGCAATATTCTAAGTGGTGTTAAAACTCTCTGTAATTGTACAGAGAGACATTTCCTGTCTGAATCAGAGAAGAATTTACTGTCCACAATATAAATGTAATATATGGATATTATTTCTGTGTAGAGTTTAAAATCCAGGACAGCACAAGCCAGAATGTTTATCTGTTAATTATCACACAGTGGAATCACTCTTTATCATGTTTCTATTTATGGTATTGTCAGTGACAGAAGCATTGATATTTAACTAGCCTTTCCAGGAAAGGTATGTTGAAGTTTCTCAAGAGGTACAAGATCTTTCTGAGATTAAATTTTAATTCTTTCCTGTTCTGCAGAGGAGTTAAAGTATTTCACTTCATAATTTGGTTCTTACAATTATGTTTGAAAAAGCTAATCACTGATTGTTATGAGAGTTTTGCATTGCTCCTGTATAAATTATCCCTCTATGTTTTATGCCTCTTCAGATGTCCTTTTTATTCAACACTATCAATGAGAAAGCACTCTACTAACTGTAGGAATCATCATGAGCTTTTATTTCATGTGAAAACTTCCATCATTTCACAGCAATAGTAGATTCACAGTATGATGTGTTTTACAGGTCTATGATTCTATAATATTATTTTCAGTAGCTTGTGAATATGATATGTTGGATGAGGGAGTCATGGTTGAAGGGATTACATGGGGATTAGGACAGGCTGCAAATAGTGAGTGACTGGACAGTGGTCAGTGTTTTGCAAGCACTCATGGTGTCAAATAATGTATTAAAAAATATGGATTACCTGGAAAAAAATTGGAGGTGATGTTACTCAGTAAGAAGATGGGCATAAAGCTTAAGAGGCACAGGTTATTATCTTGTGCTACTGACTTGTTTATTGCCATGGGGAATTAACATGCCCTGTCCGTACCTCAGTTTCTCCTTGTAACTTATGAATAATGGTACTTAATTTCTTTTGTAAAGCACTTCAAGATCCTTGCATGATGTGATAAGTATTATTATTAGTTTTACTATTACACACTATCAAAAACCAAAGCAGTCTTTTAAAGAATTCATTTAGAGGTTTTAAAAAGCTCATGTTACCTAATGTATTATGGGAGATATATAACAGCAAGTAGATTCCCACTCTATTTTATACATATTAAATTTTGTTTCCAACATTTCATTGTGTGTGCCACCAACAATAGCAAGTATAATATGCTATACTTGGACAACTGCCAAAATGTGATTATATTTATTAGTTCCATTCTAACTATATTCGCTGCTGGACTTCTTTGAGTGGGACATACAAATTGTTGCCATTCAGACATTGTTTTGGGCAGGTATTTTCCAATAGAACATGAGAAGAATAAATCCCAATGAGTTAGACATACATTTTACGGCTCAACTGAAATAAAAGGTTTCAACTCAGTGAAATTCTTATTGTGCTTAAATATTTTCTGGAATGGCAGAAAGATGTGCATGAATTTGCAGACAAATAAAATTTAGAGATCTCATATATTACACAGCTAACATGAAATGCAACACTTCATTCAGGAGGATGAACTGATTATTTCTTCTGTAAGCACCTGAGTATAGATCAGAGAAGACAATATCCACAAATAGGATGTTTCACTCTGAGGGTCTGGGAGTTGTTTTGCTTACTCTTTATCCAAGAATATAAACTGTCCAGAAAATTGCTAGCCTAAAAAGAGAGGTACTTGACCAGAAGTGACATGAGATTTCACTTCATTGTTGCTCCACAAGATTATTATCACCATTGCTAGTAGTGCCAGTGTTATTTCTTGGACAAAGGTGTTAACACCTTTGATATTTGAAAAGTTATCCAGCTTTTCACTTAAGTGAATGACTTGATCTTTCCACAATCATAACAAGGCACGTTTTTGAAGTTCTGCAGCTATTACAGTGGGTTCTCATAATAAAATTTTTCTTGATTCTGAGGCATCAGCAATGTTTTGAGAAGACATGTAGGGATTTTAAAACCCCATTCCCTTAGATTTTATTCTCTTTCTGTAAGGGATTTAGGATTTTTCATGGCTAACAACTTTTTATAACAGTGAACAGTGATCAAACCACTAGGCTTTTGGAGAAAATGTTTTGCAGAAAATGAGATCAGTGGTCCAGTTTGATATATCACTGAACTTCTAAGATGGTTTCAGCTTTTAGTGATGCCATTACCATATCTGTTTCTGAGAAGAGTGAATCTCTTCCTCCCTGCCTGGGCTTTTTTCCCCCTGCACTGCAAGCATGTGGAGCTATCCAGACCCCCAAGTACATCTATTGCAGCTTGCTAACAACTATTGCCGTAAACAAAGCAATAGTCATGCCATCAAATTGGATATAGCCCATTATCAGAGTCTTGTCTGTCTTCTCCGAGGAAGCTAGAGATGACTATAAGTATAGCTCAGGATATAAGCCTAGCAGAACCTAAATTTTCATGAGTTCACAAAGCATGTTACAGGGGTAAATGAGGAATTAGAATATAAATGGGAAGTACAGAATCAGTTCTAAAAAAGTGCTTCTAAGATCTTTTTGTGCTCTGATAACTTCAGATGTTCAACATGAATTAATTTTCCTCTAGATACCATGCACCCCATGGTTAATGGTGGCAGTGTTGCTTCTTGGAACTTGTTTTACCTTATGTTTTGAAAATAGTAACTAACAAAGATTATATACTTTTCCTGTTTATCATTGTAAATATATATGAGTTGACTGGATCTGTTAGCAAATTATAGAAAGTATACCAAATATCACAATTATGTTCTGAGACGGTTTCCAAAATGCAATTTAGAATCTATCATTTTTCTTTCACATTCCCACAAGCAAACAAGAAAGTAGTTAGGACTACCACAGGCATTTTATGAAGACTATGTAGCAAAAAGGTAAATGAGGAATTAATATGCATTGAGATCTTTCATTACTGACCTTGATAATATGATTAAGCAGTCTGCCTTGAATGAGGCTTTGTATGTTAATTTATTCTAGAATCCAACCTCAAATTCTACATCAATAAATGAAGAGATATCAGTAAAACAGGTGACTGGGAGAGATCTTGTTTTTGGAGTCTGAAATGTTAATTTCATTCTATCTATTTTCTGTTATCTATCAATTTTCATGTATTTATACTTCCTAGATCTTGCTGTAAAGCAAACAGAACAAATGGTTCAACTGAATGGAGTACATTACAAGAAATTGTACAAAACTTTCTGAATTTTCCAGTCTTAAGAAATGAGACACAAATCAGACAAATCTTTCAAACCTAGGGACGTTTCTGTAGCCACTCTGTCAACCTCTGCATAGCATCGTTGTGGGTTTCATAATTCTCCTTAGTGTTTTGATTCTCATAAGGCATATGAATATATTGTTACATCTGAGTTGCACTGTTTCTCTGTTTAGCTCTGGGTAAAGAAGTGCTTTTACCCTGACAGCTAGTAATCATCTGTGTGGATCTAACAGCAAAAGTGGAAGGTAATATACACAATTATGTCTTTATCCTTGTGTTGAAAGAAACTGAGGAAACAAATCTTATAGCTAAAATGTATTAATTAAAACATATAAACTTTAAATTTAGTTGTGCTAAACTGAAACTGGATGACCATATGGGAGAAGATTGTAAACCTTACTGTTCTGTGGATATTTTGCTTCTTAGAGCTTCATAGTCAGAAAAAATGTTTCCAGAGAAACCAAATAAAATTATTTTCAGTGGCTTTTTTCCTGGATTCCTGCTTACAGTCTCAAATCTCAGCAGCTCCTTCTTATCTCAGTCCCTCAGCTTAATTAATATTCCCAAATATTTTTCTTTTTCAAATTCTGAATGCAGTTCTCTGTCTCTGATTTCCTTGGTTCAGGTTCAGTAGATCCAGCTTCATCATGTTATTCTTTTTTCTACATTCATTCTGCTTCTATTCTACTCAACCCAATTTTCCCTTGTAACATACTAGATGCACAATGCTGAGGTCTGTAAAATGTAGTCATTCTCAGATTACTTCTCCAGCAAAGCTGTCTCTTTCACAGGTGACCCAAAATGAACTGTAATTTGCAACAGGAGTCCAAGGCTTAAAATTTGAAAATAAGAGGCTACCTAATAATATTTTTCTGGATATGAACTTTTAAATGTGAGATCTCTCATTATGTAAAGGGGTCTTATTTGAAATGGAGGGATTTGACAGTGGAATATGTTCTGGCTTGATTCACTGTTTTTGAACTGGCTCAAGCAATTCTAATTATAAGCTGTGATCTAGAGCTCTTCCTATTTGCCAGATATTTCAACCTTGATGAGCAAGACCCTTTAGGCTCATTTAGAAAAGCTTACAAACAAGTAAATTCAGTGCTGTTCACCCGCTGGGCTTGGGACAAAAAGCAAGTATGAAAGCTGCCAATATTTTTGTATTTGCTTGTTTCATCTGAGTGGGACCAGTGCAATGACACAGAAAAAGACTCTCCGAGCCCAGAGCGAAAATAACACACTTGAAGTGCTTAATGGATTTCTTCTAAGAGATTTCTCCAACAGCTTTAATAGAGCTGGGTGAACTGCTTGTCTGAAAAAAACTTTAGCTGATGAATTTCAGTCTCTCTTTTTTTTTCCCCCAGTGTCTGGATTGTTCATGGAGGGATTTGGTTTTGTTTCTGATATGTAATTATTCACAAACCAGAGCTTGATCGATGCATGCTCTGTATATTTCTGATTATTCCTTTCACTACAAGGCCAACTGCTATTACTGTTATGGTGTCTGAGTAAAGCAAACAAGCACCCGCACTGGAGCTGGGGAGAAGAGCACAGCACTATCTTACAAGAGAAAGCTTTAGAGACTTTGAGCACTTTGTGCTGTTCTGGAGTTAGGTCAACAACATAGGAAATATTTATACCTCCCATGTTTCAGAATACATGAGTAAAACCTTGGAAAACATTGTAATATTTTAGTAAGATACCACATTTAGAATGAATGCTCCTCCATAATTGGTGCAAACTTATATGCAGAAATGGCCAGATGTCAGATCTTTGTCTAACTTACTTTGCCTTTGTGTAAAGGCTATGAAACTTACCCCAGAAAGAGAGAGCACAGTTACACTACCATAAATACACTGCACCATAATTAAGTGCATCTCACTGTGATCCAGAGCCTAACGAAGGCAAAGAAAACATGCTCATTGTTTGGGATCAGCTGCTTAGTGTTAGTATTTTGGATCTAAACCCGAGGAACTGTCAGATGAAGTAGCTTTCACAGAATCACAGAATGCTTGAGGTTGGAGGGGATTCGGAATCAGCCTTCATGAAAAGAGATTGCCTAGGACCTTCATTTAGTACCAATGACTGGAATGGGTGCATTAGATAATTTTTCTCCTGGAGAAGAAAACATAAAGTGAATTATAGCTCTAGCTGTTTGGGTTTTTGGTGTTGTTTGGTTGGGGTGGTTTTTTGTTTGTTTTTGTTTTGTTTTGATTTTTGTTTTTGTTTATTTGGCTCGGGGGTGTTTTTTTTTGTTGTTCAGGGATTTGGTTTTTGGAGGGTGGGTGGCGCATGGAAGTAGGTCTAGGCTTGACTCCAATGTGAGTTTTACCTGTCTTTTTTACTCAGTGAAAGTCCTTTTCTACTTTTTATAGGAATACAGAGATAAGACAATGAAAGTGTCTCTGAAAGTTAGGCAAAATACAATGTTCAAAGGTTAAATTGTCCTTCTTTGCATTAATATCAACCTCTCCACCCCCAAATGTATATTAGGTTGAAATTGTGGGAGGTTCTTTTATTCTGACAGCCTTATAACTGAGATATATTTTCACCTGTCATGTAAATCAATAAAATATACAGTACTTAATACTTAAATGTTTCACTATTAGAATCATTTTCTGATCCCTCTGGATTAACACATTGTAAAATAGAACACTCAATTTTGTATGAATAAATTAAGTGTTTTGGAACTTACAGTAATGATATAGTTGGTTCACATAACTTTATAAACTGGTTACATGATACAGCAATGCAGATATCCAGTCTGGAAGTTTGCTTTCCTGAATGAGATAAATTTCCTCTCTAGTCCACTGACTGCACTATTTGAGTAAGACAGTAAATCTGATTAGTGTATCAGTGTATTCTCTTTTTTTTTTCACCTCTTAGAATTCATACATTTTCCACAAGCCTTTACTTTTCTTTTTATTATGAATTCTTATGTTTCCTTAAATTCCATAGAAAAGATAGTGGAGGTTGTAAGATGCAAACATTAATTGCTTTCCTTCCTGAGAAGCTGCACAGAAATGCTTTCTCTTTACAGGAGATACTATCAGATCCTAAGCATATCTTTCATGGAGTAGCAGAGGAAAGGTTGTAAAACCTTGTGGCAAAGATTTGGCAAACTATTTATTAATAATTTATGAGGATGTTCCTTGAAACTAATGTGAAGCAGATTAGGAGACTGCAAGGGCATGAGTATTTAATTAAGGGAGCATTTAATTAAGTTTCTTGGAGACAAATCTATTTGTAGATGAAGCATTCTGCTTCTGCTCACTTCTTAAGCAACTGGAGTTGCCCATGACACCTTCTCAGGCCATCCCAGTGGAAGCAGCTGGCATTAGGATTGACCTCTGCTACTAACAAAGTACTAGAGATGTGAAAATAGAGGCTTCATTATACACAACAAGATGTAAACAGCTCACATTGAGAAAGTAATTTATCTATCTGTATCTAACTGAGGATCAGTTAGAACTTCCTTGGGCAATCTAGCCATGCAGCTAATTATAATGTAAATGTAGCAGAAGTTAAGTAACAGTTATAAAAATACTGAATGCAACCTTTCTCTAGCACAACTGCCCACTTGTTTGTGTATTGGTTAATTAATCCCAGCTTCTCTAACACAGTGATTAAATTTGCATTTACGATTTGTTATTTGTATGTTAGAAAAGATATCCGTAAGTAAAAAGGTAAAATCATTGTCATGTAGGGAAATATTACTATGAAGATAATTTTTAATCTTTTCAAGGGAATACCATGTTAACTGTGTGGCAAATTGGAGTAAGAAATTCATAGATGTGGTAAATTAATGTAGAGTATAAAGACTTACATTTTAATTTTCATTTCTCTTTTGGATTTTAAGAATATAATAGAGAACATTTTTTTCCCCTTTTGGGCCAAGATTGTCTTTCGAGACATAATATGTAAATTATGGCATTTATTAACATGCATTCTATTAATTTTAAATCTTAGTCATAAACAAATGCTTGGCCAGCAACAGTAACCCAGGACTATCAGACCTGCAGTTTAATGGCTCTTTACTGGGTAGCTTATGTGCACCACAGACATTTTTGGTTTAGTCATTTGTAGCTGTCTTTCCCTGTGTCATGTTGACATACTACTTTGCCTTACACTGGACAAGATCTAGTCAATAGCTGAGTAATTTACTTTTTTTTTCCTGTTTTTTGAGCATGCTTTCAGAGAAGAGAAGAATACTGGCTAACAATTATACAGTTTGGATCTGAGTTATATATGTAAGCAATTTTTTGTAGCTTCTTTCTGCTCTCCTCTGCTGGCTGCCCAATGTCAAAACAGGAGGTTCTCTTTTCTTTTGCAGTAATCATCTCTGACATGCTGTTGGCAATGTTATCCTCCAGGTTCTTTCTGTTATCTTCTTGAAGACATTTTCCCCATGGAAGAGGAAAAAAACCCAACATTCTGTCTTTAAACAAGGAATTTAGAAAGCAAAGCTAGATGATACTTGTTAAAATTCAGTGCCTCAACTCTTGCATACCTATTAAGAGTAAAGTTTTATTTTGCCTGTGCACAGAGGGCTGTTTAAAAGGGTTATGTACACTTAGCCTTTTATTTCCTGTAACATAGCACTAGTAAGATTAAAACAAGGTTTTCAAATAGTGTTATAAGGAGGAAAAATGGGAACACCATTGCTCAGAGTGTTTGAAAGAGTGTAATATGTGGTCCTTGCAGTGATATTGTCTGAAGCAATCTGGCATTAGCAGGGAGTGGGCTGAATAAACTAGAAGGGTTTTTATTTTTAAAAATAAGCTTTGGAATCAGAATGCATACCAGTACAAAGAAGGGACCTGAGTAGGTACAACTGTCTTTTTACATTTTAGTTTAAATGAATGAAAACAAATGGAAAGTACAGAAGTTTCTGTCATCATAGATCAAATGATTACAGACCAACTTAGAAATCATGTCTTAATGATTCCTCTGTACTGCTAAGTCTAATAAACCTGCATATTTGAAAAAAGATGTAATTCTTATGGCAGAAAAATAATGAAACTGGTTTTCAATGGCTTCATCTTCTGTTTCCTGCATCTGTCAAGAATAAGTATGTTAGGTTTCCCTCAGGCAAGGCACTTTACCTGGCTAGGTATTTACACAACATCTGTCAAATCTGGTTAAAATTTGGTGAAACTAAGTTAAAAATCATACATGGTTAAGAGAAACAGACATTGATACAGAGGATAATCAGATCACCCTTTTTTCTTAAGGAAACAAGATTAAAACTCCAAAATTACAAACTGCTTCCATTCATGAGATAGAAGAAAATGAGAAGCGTGAGATTGTAGTAGATAAATGTGGGTTCTACAGAAGCTGAGTGAAATTTTGCTTTACGTTTTTAGTATTGCTATAACCTAGACCTTATTCATCTAAGTTTTTTCCAAGCAAACCGTCCTCATTAATCCCAGAAATTTTTCCTGTGTCAAGATCAGAGGGTTGGTCTCCAGTTTAATGTCCACATTACATTTTTGTTTGTTGACAGAAAGGACTTTAGTTTCCTTATTGCATCATTATGCTTTTGTGAACTTCCTGTGAACAGTAGAGCTAAGGCAGCTATGAATATATATTTGCATTTTGTTTGTGTCTTTCTACTAATAGTTGTATATGCTTACTTACAAAACATGTTGGCAATACATGTGAATATTTAATTTTTTAAATAATATTTAAAAAATACTGTTCTAAAGAATTCTATTTATAGAGGATATGTGACTGTGTTTTAGCATTTATCTTTTAATAAATACACTGTATCCCAAACATATATCCCTTAATGTTCTTTTGTGCACATATAGTTATATCCAATAACAAATATTTTACTCTACCAAAAGAAATCAAGAAAAAACAAACTAGCTTGAATGAAATTAGGTGGTCTTATTAACAGTTTAGGTACAGTTATAGACAGTGTTCTCTTCAGAAGAAAATAAATAATAAAAAAATTCCTCAAATACTAAATTTTATATTAAGCCATTCACTTTATGGCTAACATATGTGGATCATAATTGTTCATTCTGCTGTTAACTGGTAGAGGATGAGGCCAATCTCATCGCTGTGAACTCTGTGGTGGAAAAGTCATTGCAGGGTAGAAAAATTATTTATAATGATGTCACCTTTATAGGGGCAAGTCTTACAGTGTCATTTGCAGTCACTGCTATGTTTGACGTGTATGACATTCCAGTTTGACAGACCATAGAAAAACAACCATTTTGTACCAGGCTTTTGAAAAAAGAGCCACAGATCTGAATGAGGAATGGGTGCAGTGCAAATTCACAGAGCACAGCTGAATGATTCCAAGGCAAATAATTATCTGAAATTCTTGGGGTCCTACAGCCTGGTTCTTAAGTACTTCTCCAGGGAATGTCTCCCATCCCTGGAGGCATTCAAGGTGGGGCTTGACAGAGCTCTGAGCAACCTGCTTTAGTTGGGGATGGCCCTGCTCTTGGCAGGGGGGTTGGACTGGATGACCTCTGGAGGTCCCTTCCAACCCAGATATTCTATGTTTCTATGTTTAAGTATGTATATGCATCCCTGTCAGATATGGACAAACTACCTGTCAGAAACCTCCAATCTTCCTCTGAACCAACTCGGTTAGCAGTTGGCAGATTCCAGAGAGGTACTGTGACAGAGATGTGTGATACAAGAGATTTGAAGGACAAGATGGTCGTGGACTTGAAGACCAGTTTGGGAAGAGTGTTCCTTGACTAAGGGGAGGAAGGTGCAGAGATATTTCAGTGAGAGGCACATGAGGCCAGTATCATTAGAGGAGCAGAGAGGATGAAGGATGATGTTGTATAAACCTCCTCAGCACACTCAGGGACATTTCTGTCAGTGACTGTCTCTCTCCTCACGGTTTGTCATAGTGCAGCCATTAACTGTGGTGACCAAACAGTTCCTCCCACCTAGCTACAAAGAACTGGGAATAATGAAATTGTTACTGGGCACCTCATCTGCATCCACCATACTACCCTTCTCACAGCAATACATTGGTCGTACATTGCTGCTGTCATGTCACGGTTCTTCTCATTGTCTACTAAATAACGTGCAGGTAAGTGTGTTTCACACTTCTAGATTTTCCAAGCTTCATGCACTTCTATGTGTTTCATATCAGAAACCTGGTTATAGACACTTTGGTTCCCTTTCTGAAGACTGCAGGATAGAGAAGTAAGTAAAAGAAGTAATCAATATTGTTGTCCAATGACAGATCAGATACAGAATTTCAGCATGTTAAGGCAACTTAGCCTAGGTTTTATATTTCATTATCTAGGAAACTGGGTTTTGTGTATTCCCTTAAATGTTTCACTAGTAAGAAACACTTTTAAATAGCACATAGTAAAAATTAAGTAAGTCCATGTAATTTTTTCACTATTTCAGATTTCATTATGAAACATCTCAAGATTAAATTTATTCCAATAATCATTACAATGATGAAAAAATTCCTTGCTTCAATAATTGATTTATGCTTCATTTAAATGTAAGGAGTAGTTTCAATATCATTTCTTATTAGCTCTAATGACAAATTTTAAAATAGCAGGGCTCTGAAATAAAGATGAAAATTTGCCATACAAGTTATTACATTTAAATGGACTTAATATTTAATATTTAAAAAATCATTTGATGTAAATAGCCATCATGAATCACTGCAAATATGCTTAGATGTAATTAAACTTTTTCTTTACCCACATCTAGTTGCCTCATAATATATTATTTTTCTTTCCTCTTTTTATTTTTTTCTTAGATTGTTCAAGAATTTGACCTGGAAAAGCCACAGTTTTCTTCTGACATATCAGCATTACTTATTCAGATTTTTATTATTGTATTGGTCAAGAAATTATATGCCATATCATATATATTTGTTTGTGTTGTCATGGTTTAACTCCATCCAGCAGCTAAGCACCATGCAGCTGCTCACCCACTCCTCCCCTATCCCAGTGGGACAGGGTGAAGAATTGGGAAAAAAAGGTAAAACTTGTGGGTTGAGATAAGAACAGATTAATAAGTAAAATATAATATAATAACAATGAGACG
>JAAGNO010018680.1:0-12733 GCA_033439905.1 Ceryle rudis | reverse complement strand
AAGAACAGATTAATAAGTAAAATATAATATAATAACAATGAGAAGGAACGTAACACAAAAAGAAATAAAGCCTAAGAAGAGGCCAGTGATGCACAGTGCAGTTGCTCACCACCCACTTAGTGATGCATGAGGCATGATCCCCATCCACCTGGCCAACTACCCCCAGTTTATATACTGAGCATGATGTCCTGTGGTATGGAATATCCCCTTGGCTGCTTTGAGTCAGCTCTCTTGGCCATGCTCCTTCCCAGCTTCTTGTGCACCTGCACCCTGGCAGAGCATGGGAAACTCAGAAATTCTTAGCTTAGGAGAAGCGCTTCTTAACCACATCAAACACATGTCTGTTATCAACATTATTCTCACACTCAAAAACACCAGCTACAAGTACCAGCTACTAGGAAGAAAATTAACTCTACTGCCACTAAAACCAGTACAGCTATGTATATGCTACTATTTTATACACAATGCTAGAATTATCTCCCTGATTGGAAGTTCTATACATGTTATTCTATGTATTCCAATAAAAAAGAGAGACAAATAGAACATAGAGATGTCATTTGGCAGAAACCTGTGACACATCTAAAATGTTTTAAAGTACAATGGCAGAATTGTATGTCATAAATTAAAAAAAAACCAAACCTCTTCAACTGGTGTCATTCTATAATTTGTTTTCCCTTCCTATGAGATTTAGAGAGAACATTATCCAAGACAGGATCCTGCACTTTTACAGAAGGCAGGTCACTTTCTTTTGAGACACCTGACGTGGCTGCTTACTGACCACAATTCTCCAGTTCAAGTCACAGCTGCTGTAATGTATTGGATGTCTGCATGCTGAATTTACACAGTATGTTTTGGATGTTAAACAATAAACTATGGCATTTAGTAGGTATTTCATTGATCAGTACTCCCAACAATTACTCACCTGTTTAAGCTTAGACAAACACAAAAGTTTTTCAATGAAAAGAACTTTGTGACAGTACCCATCCATTGACAGCTGGTCACTAAGCTGCCTGTATCAACCATAGAAAGTGCTTTTTTAGTGAAATTATGTGTGTGCTTGTATTAGCAATAGTGTAGATTTACTTCCAGCTCTTTAAGAAAATTGTATGAGTCCCATGCAGATCCTTAACTGAGATTGTGACATTGTTCTAGCCTGACAATTTCTTTACTCTTTATGCCATAATTTTCATGTGAAGGGTCTAAGAGAAATGCAAGTAGCAGGGGAATAGTTGGGAATGATACACCAGTGCAATGAAATCAATGCACTAAACCGGAAACAGGCTCAAGAGAATTTTGAGGAAGAAAATCACTGCTATTTGAATATATAAACTGTTGAAAACGTAGTTGCTTTTATAAAATAAATCTGCTTAATTCTAAATAGAAATTACTTCATTGAATGATTTTTGCTTAAAAACATTACAACAGGATGAAAAAAAGTAAACAAGGAGTTATACTGGGATTGAAAACCTGTTCTGCTCAATACAGTGATTTGAGAAAGTGAATAACATGGTAACAATCTTCCTGATGATACTCGATCATTAATAGTTAATATTAGTGCTGACTGAAGAACTGCAAAGAGTTCCCAAGACTGAGTGACTGGGTAATTAAATGGTAAACAAAACTCAGTGTCAATAAACGTAAAATGATGTACCTGGGGGAAAAACAATCCTAACTTCACAAATAGGACTGATGGTCCCTGTCTGACCATTGACACTCAAGCAAAAATCATAAGCTTGTAATAGATAGTTATAAACCAAATATTGCCATTATCTCTGTGTTCAAGAACCAAACTTTGTATTAGGAATTATTAGGAAGAAAATGTATAACAAACCGTTGTAAATCTGGTTTTGCATCTGTGTCCCATAGGCATCTATCATTCCTTCCACTTCATACCACGTACAACGCATAACTGAAAAAGAGCAAAGGAAGAATTAGGAGGGTGATCAAGGGCATGGAATGACTTTTCTATGCAGGGCATCTTAGTAGACTGGGACTCTTCAGTATGGAAGAAAGATAATCTATAAACCGATGTAAGTGTGATATAGGCTGAACAAAAGTATGATATAGATCAGCATGGAAGGGGAGAATAGGAATGACTGTACTCTCACTCCTGGTAGAAGAAATAGGGGCACCAAGTGAATCTAGCAGGTGGCACGTTCATAATAAGTACAAGGGAACCATTGCCCCATGTGTACTGCAGATCTACTCCTTAGTACATGCCCTTGCAGATGCTAGAAGTTTATCTGAGGTCCAGACAAACTTGGGCATGTAATGTTTTCTTAGGAAGTCTCTTAGCTGATAGCTGGGATAGTTTTCTACTGAAATGTGCTTGTTTTTTTAAAAATGTCTTTTCCTATACTAATTCTTTGATTTGTCTTAGGCTACTATCAGAAGTAGGATACTGGCTAGATAGATGGACCTGTGTTTTGACCCTACGTGTCTGTTCTTAGCTACCAGTGTTCATTTAGAAACAGTATTAGGAATGCTTTGATATGACCTGTGATTTCTTTTTTTTTAGCTTTTGTGAATAATTTCTTTCAGTTTAATAAGAGATAAGCATTTGTTTCTATGTTTTTAATGTTTTTCCTTGCAGAAGATATTAGCAATATTTTTGCTTGATCAAAAGGGGAAACAACAGGTTTTTGTGTGTTTGTGCTCTTGTGCAAGGTATCTAACTTCATAAATAGTATCAGCAGAAATTTATATTTGGTATAATTTAGAGAAATGCAGTAGAATGAGAAAGACTTTTTTTGAAAAATATGACTGATCAGTAGAGATGTAGACCACTTTTTTTCTAAAGAATTGTTTTGAAAATTTTGTGTGGCTACTTTTACTCAGATACTGCCTGTCACACTTAAATTTTTTTGCCATGACTTCCACTTGCCATAACAACAGAAGTTTAACAAACGGTATTTATGTGCTGCAGGCATAGAAGTGTACATAAACATAAAAGAAAGTAACAGAATGTAGGTTGCCAATCACATCATTCAGTTCTCCCCAAAGCTTCCAGATAGTTTTACTTTGCTGAAAGTTTCTTTCTTTTGTAGCTTTCTGAATTTTGGAGAATCTATATTGTCTGTGAGGGATGTTAGTTGTTTTCCACATGGAAAACCCAACTGAAGAAAAGATTTCTTCTCTTAAAAGCATGCATGTACCTTACATCTACATTGCAAGGAACCATTTTTGGTGTCTGTTAATACAGTACAGAGTTGTACTGCTTTCAGGAAAAAAAGAAAAGTTAAACTGCGGTTTTAAGCATTTAATATTCCTGATTCCAGGCCACTGAAATAAGTAGATTTGAGAACGGGCTGTAGAACTACAAATGTGAATACATCTGCCAAGCCGGCTCGTTATAAAATATTGGTACCTTTTTCATAAAGGTTGCATCAGCACAAGCAGCATCCATATTCTGCCTTGAGCATTTGCTTTTCAGAAACACAGAAAGAGAAGTTGGAGATGTGAGGGAGTTTAACCATAAGAAATAAGCATTTTAAAATTCCTTTTATGTAGATGAGAAGTATTTCTGGCCTGGCAGCTCTCTAACAAAAACTAACAAATGGAAGATAATCATGGGCGAAACACAAGAAAAAAGTCAACCTAAGATAAAATGATAAAAACTGACAAGAAGCACAGGGGAACAGTTATGTGTATTGGAGAAATGCATATATAAAAGCATGTATGATAAATTCTGGAAAAACTTGAAGTAATATGTCTATTGTAGGGGATTATTAAAAACAAGTCACTTCAAAATATGGGCTAAATTTGTCTATGTCCTAAACTTGCCTTTGTACTTCAGTGCTAAAAAAAAATATAGCATTGCAGTTATGTTGAATTTGTACATGTGACCATGATTTTGTCCACAGCTTTGCCAACATAATCATCTTAAACATTTGTCACATTTAATCATTAATTTGAAGTTAGCACTATTATTCTAAAGCAAGCACTCCAGATATACTTTCCTCTCAAAACCAACAGTATTAAAGCTACGTTTGTGCTGCATATCTAACAGAAGAAACCAAAACCTTTTGTCACTTTCTAATTTTCTAATTCCTGATTAAAATTATAGTATGCTCATCTAATTGCCTTAATAATAATCTTTGACAATTATATTATGTTTAGTTTTCAAAACACAGTCATCCAAGCTTTCTGCAGAAATCATGTGGAATTTATGGTTTCTTGTATTTTTGGAATAGAAACATCTAAATTTCTTTGATATAACTCAATCTGACTTTTTTTTTTCCTTGTAAAAGGAAAACAAAATGAAATACAGTGGAATGTTTGTGTTGAATCGGAGCACTGATACAAGATTTAAACTAACAAATGCATTTTGAGAATATCCATATAAATAATAGCATGTTAAATTAAAGCAAAGGATAAAAATCATGCTAAATTATAAATTAAGTTGATCATTTAAGGTTCACCATGTCTGAACATCAATAAGTTTAGCAGCACATGGTAAGGTAATAATTTTATGTCATATATTTTATTAAGATGGTGTTACAGTTAAAATATATTTCAAATGTAATATATATTTTTGGCATGCTAAAATAATTTGAAAGATGTCAACCTGAATCACACAATAGTGATTATTTACTAATGTAAGACAGAGTCACTTTGATTCTAATAAGAAAATTCCTGGCCTGAAGTCACACCTTCATGTGCATCTAACGGTGCTCTCATTTTATCATATTTTTAAAATCCACACCTCATATTTTCTGTGTCCTTATATGGATGGTGCTAATGACACACATAGTAAACCTTCTATTAGCTTTGTACTTCAATAGGATTTGTTTAATTTCAGCTGTCAAACAATATGGAGAAAAAAAAATTCACTTTTTTGATAACCCCAGGATTTAAAATGCATTATCGGTATGACTGCAGTAAATGTTTTCCAAACAATCTATTTATGGACCATATTCTTTCTTTGTGTATATACAAATCTGAGCAGCATGTGAAATCCCTCATTTGTTTTCCATAAATTGTTCATGTTACTGATGTAAGATTTATCATGTAAGAGTGGTTCAGTAATCCAGCAATGGTACTGTTGATATGCCACACTGTACCTCCAGCTCCCTTACTGAGATCTGCCTGGCATTGGTGCTGCCTGAGAGGCATTACCGGCTGATGACAGTTCAGTAATCAACTCTGTAAAAATATCAATATAATAGCAAAACGTATATGCTAGTCCATCTTCTAATGGAGATGTACTTCAAATAGACCATATGTAAGTATGTAAACGGATGACTTCAATTCTTCTCTAAGGGCTGGGCAGTACAGGAAGCCACTGTTGCTGTTTGTACTCTAACTGAGAATGGAAAAGATGCTGTTTCCACTGAAGTGCCCATCAGGCACTTCATTAAGACTACCAACAATTTTTCCATATTCACAGAAATTTACTTAGCTTTTCCCACAAACAGGAAATTTCTGTGAAAATCAGTCACTGAAATGTCCCCATTCTCTCCCAATATGCTTTGCACCTCTGCTCCCCATTTAGAGAATGTATGGCTGCTTTACACGTTGATTGTCCAATTCAACACTATAGAACAGAGAACTATGTGCAATCTCTGACTGCAGTATGAATGCTGAAAAAATATTATCAATTCTTTAGCACAGGCATAAGGTACAAAATAATATTTTAGTACCCTTGATTTGCCTTTTTAATGTTACATTGTACTTCTCCTTATAGTATGTATAAAATCCTTACCACGATGGTGCCTGGAAATCTGTTATTACACTAGTATCACATAATAAATGTAAATACATCTTTTTTTGAATAGGAAAAGATATTTCACATACATATATTACCAAAATCAAAGAGTCTGACATTCATGTTTCTTATGATTTTACCAGAGCAACATGCTAATTTTGGAGGACTGTGAGATTTTTTCCAAATAGTAAAGTCCATCTGTCTTTACCCTACAAAGACACTCAATAGTGAGAAAATGAGATTATTCCACCTGCATATGCCTGATTCAGAGGAGGCTGCAAAGACATTTTGAATGCATCCTCTGCTCCATTAGAGTAACTGAGTATGTTAAAAAACATTTTCTTGGCTTTCCCTTTATGAACATGAAGAAATTGCAGATACTTGTCAGTAGTTTTGCAGCTTTGTAAAGGATCAATATAGTTTCTGATGCAGGACCTGGCCCTAAAGGCAGCTCTCAACTACAAATCCCCAGCTGCACTACAGAGCCCTTCTGCATAAAAGACTGTACATCGTTACTCGTGGAATGGCTACGCTCAGGTCTGCTTTAAGCTATAGAAAAGCCCATCAGGAGCCAGGGTCTCAAAGTAGCAATACGAGTTTTGCAAAGTACTTTTGTACTATGTATTCTTTTCATATTTATCTTTTGTACTTTTTGTACTCATTTCATATTTAACTTTAAATACACATATAAATCCCACTGAATCAGTTTGTTTTGAATAGAAATGGATTGAAACCTAAGTTCGATGTTTTCCTGAGGTGGTAAATATGTTTCCAAATATTTTCTGAGTCTTGGTACTTTTAGCTGTTTTACCATTCAGTCTAACAGAAATGCTGACTCCAAAGGGCTAAGCAAATGCACAGTGCATTGGATACAGTTTTTTTGAAATTCCAGTCTGGGAAAAGCAGTGGCTGCTCTAGTGTGTCAATTGGAAGTGCCAAGGCTGCTCTGCTGGGACAGCTGCACTGTCACTACCAGGAATGGCACATTACTCAGGCTCTTTGGCTTTGTGTCTGCTCAGCTGTATTCAAAAATCATACCTCTAGCCTTCACCATGTTTAAAGAAACTGTCTATTTCTAATGTTATAGGCTTCTGATTGACTGCAAGCGAAGAGAAACAAACAGGGCAGCTGTCACTCCATCCTGAATTTGAACTAATAATGTGTATTGTACAAAGAGATTGTAGACATTGAGAGGTTATACCCCATGCAACCTTCCTCTTGTTTTCATCTGCAATTTCTCTTTCAGACTGAAAAGCAAACTAGCCTTTTCAAGCTCATGCTTCCTGCAAAAATGTGGAAAATGCATATATATTTTTCCTTGCATTTGAAAAATGTGTTCTAAAGGTTGGTTTTATCATGTAGATTAAATAATTCTGGATAAAGCAGTATGCTTGTGACAGGTCTGTATTTTCTTGGACATATTGCATTTGATTCTGAGTGCAGTTTTCAGCTTTTTTAAATGGAATTTTGTGGAGTTTGAACGTTTGTTTTTCATTATGTTAAACATAGAGCATCCATATGTTGCTTTCCTTTGGAATCTTTAAGAAAACATGCAGTCATTTAAATCTGGGCTATTTTAGCCCTGAAGTCATAAAATTCCTGTATAAGAAGACTTCTGCATTGTATGATGTATTTTTCTCCCTCAGTTGTTCCAAATGTGTGTTCTAATTCCTTTTCTTCATTGTACTTTGCACGACAAAGGTGCTGCAGGTAAGTAAACGTGAATAGGATATGAAACAGGCTCTTAACTCCTATGGTGTGCTCTATAACTCAAAATCTTGACCAAGATGCTCAAGTCATAACCCTGGTTCATGACCTTTGGGTTGTTAGAGCACAATAGGAAGTATAATAGCTGGCTTCCATGGTGTAATCTTTATTGTAAGAATAATACATGAGGTCTTGCACACTTCTATCAGTTGCAAATGTTCTTGTAGCTCATTGTACAATATGTCAGATGAAATGGATTTCATGATCTTTTGTATAATGCATATGTTCCAGTAGTAATTTCAAACCTAATTTATTTCCTTAGAAATTCATTCATCTTTTGGGTGCCATTTTTAACCAGCTTAATTTTCTATTATACAAGCACAGGGGCTAAATTCTTTGCTCACATATGCAGGTCCCACTTGCATTGGATTTCCTACAAGATTAACAGGGGAAAATTTAGCTTAGGACTGTTTTTATTTTATCACTATTTTACTAGCTCTTTTTCTGTTCAAAACATATGATTCTGTGATTCTATGATTTGGCACTTGTCTTTCATCTCGGTCTTGCTGCTATAACAAGAAATGCTTTTAAAGAGATCATTTGTTCCAGATAATGTGCCTTTGTAAATGCCAAAGTTGACTCTGTGTCTTTCAAAATGCATGTTTTAACATTAGCAGCAAGGTTATCTCTGAAAATTTGTATTGAATTCTTACCTTTTTTTACTGTTGGTGAATGATGGATATAGAAAGTGAGGAAACAGGAAACTGCCACGTTTCATTGGCTGTAAATTTCAAAGAGCTCCTAAAACCATGGGCATAGTTGTTCTTATGCCTTTTTGCTTTTAATAGGAATAATAAGAGAATAGGGGATTAAGGTAGCCAAAAGAGCTTTTAAAAATATATATTTCTTTGGGAAGAGTGTCATCCTGGCAAGAACAAGCATATTAAGCTACTGGGCATTGTTAAATAGAATAAATTTTTTGGCCAAGGGCAATGTAGAAAATGACAGTGCTGGAAATTCCTTTTTTTCTCTTGGAAGAGAGGGTTTTTCAGAGACTGGTATAATTGGCAAGTTTAAATACCCCTTACATACAGTAGGATCAGTTTATCCATTTGTTCTGGAAACTACACAGTAATATTTCAGTCTCAGTCTCTCTTTTATTAAGAAAGTATGAGCTGAGTATGTCTCTAAGGTTTAAGAGTTACAGTGCAGTCAACTTCCTTTAGACTATGAAGTAGTGTCTGTAATTCATATCTACAGTTTTATGCTCCACATTCCCCTCTATAATATTCCAGTTCTTTTACTTGTCTATATGGTATATCAAAGTCCGTCTAAGACATGGCATCATTACCTCTAGAAACCTAATTGGGTAATAGCATGAAATTAAATCATTTAAAAAATCAATTAAATAGATAAGGAGGAGTTTGGGGATTTTTTCATCCTAAAATGAGCAACCAATACCTTGGATACTGAAGAGTTGTTTTATATATCTTTCTGGAAAGTCCAGTAGGGAAAAAAATGCCAGAAATTTACACAGAAATATTTCCTAACTAGGGATTTTAGAAGAGTATATGGGTTAAAACCCAAAGAAACCCCAACAAAACAACAAAACCACAGAAAAAATAATTATACAAAGTGTGAAAATCAGAGTCCAAAAGACACATAAAAAGAAGTATAACAAAATGTGAGTGACACGCACAAACACCAGCTTATGAAAGCATTGGATCCCAAGTCTTGTTGGTGTCTCTTTCTCACAAATACACAATTTATTTAATCTCAGACTTGAAATATTTTATACTTTAAAGTATTGATTCGCATGAAGTCCACCCAAGAGGATGGTGACATTTCTCAGCAAATGTTAGTACTGGTGACTGAACCGTAGATATCTAAGAAGATATACTGGCTGAAGTTGGCAAGTAATAAATGCCATCTGCAAGAGTTTATATATAGACACTGATAGTCACTCTGGAGAAGGTATCGACTGGGACAGCCCTACAAATTGCTATTTCTAGTGGAGACAAATGAAGGAACCAGTTATTGATATACATTTCATGACATACTTATGAGAAGATGGTCAGGAACATACATGGAAGAATTAGATATACAGAAGCAGGTATGTTGCCAGTGCAGTGCTATTTAAACTTTAGTATTCCTGTCTTGATAATATCATAATGGGCTACACTTCTTTTGGTAAATTGCATTATCATCTGTTCACACAGTTTCCTGTTAAAAAAATCAATGAAATTTAAGAAGGCTCAGAATTATTTGTTTTTTCCTTGTTTTAACACATATCAGTGTTAATAATATCTAAAATCCTAAATAGCATAAGCAATCTTGTATACATCATCATCATGGTTTTTTTCAGTTTATGAGTTGACTACATTCTTGGCTATCCCTGTCTTCTCAATGTCTGAAGCTGTGAAGAAGCATATGATAGTACTATTCATTTGTTCATATTTTTCACAGTTTAGTTAAACTGAAACCATATCTTGAGTCATAGCATAATGAATCAGAGAGTGAACTGTGATGGTTTTTTTTTTCAAACTGGACACTTTGTGCATCTCTGCAGTCTTATATTTTGTATTAGCACAGTCTGAACAGGTTATTTGGATGTATAACCAAAGTTAACTGCTCCTTCCTTGAGGATCTACTCTGTGATCACCATTCTGTGTATTTGCAAGTGAGCAACTCTACTACACAGATTCTTCTTATGTTTGAAAAGTGTGCGGCTAAATTCACGTTTTTACAGATATCCCGTTGATGTGAATTTCTCTTTGTCTTTAAAAGGTACTAAAGTCTATTGAATCTTTGTAGCTTTTTGACTCCAAGGATACAGGAAAGCATCCTGTTCAGTTTGCCTGAATTCTGCTCACATTTATAAGGAGTGAAAAAAGAAGGACAACTTCCATTATAAATACATGAAGTGTTTCGGTTTGCCAATATGTTTTGGAATATTTCCCAAACTGGAAATCTCAGTGTTCACCATGATCCTTAAATAAAATAAGGAATTATTTTGACAGTTTCACTGCTGCCTAGTATAAGTGCCTGTCATTGGTGTTACTATTACATATCACAGATTAAGCTGTTCTCTGCATATACCTAAATAAGAACAACAAACAGTGGGAAGTGAAAATTGTGATGTCCCTTTATAAAAATACATGATACTCAAGGAAAAAAAGACCAACCCAGCCCCCCATGTCCCCCACCTCCCCCAAGCACCCATCCACATATTTAAAACTCAGAATCCTATTTAGGTAGATAATAAAAAAAATATATCAGCAAGATGTAATCTTAAACAGTACATCTCTGGAGCTATGTTTTTGAAAACTACTAGTGTAATTCAGTGATTCATATACACTGTTACCTATATTGATAAGGTGAAACCGTTAGAATGTCATGTTATAGACAATGAATGGTGCTTTGTCAAATTTATCTTTTTCCAACAAAGCTGTTCTGCTGGCTGTGTCTGCCCATGTATAAAATACAGCTACCATCAAAGCCATGTCATTGGATTTTATTCAATTTTTGTTTTACTTTTCAGTGCATCTGCATGGCATAATTGGGCAGCACTCTTTTGCTGTGCCTCACATTCCTCTTCCTGATGGCAATGGTTCATCACCAGCTGCTGCACAGCTACAATTGCTTTCCTCTCAGCACTGTTTACTTTTAATTCTTCCTGAATGTGGTACATTTTGTTTTATGTCATGTCACTGTTGTTATGCTTACATAATATACTTAAGTATTGTTTAGATTGACACAGTGTTAGCACTAAAATTGAAAATAAAATGTCATTATTGGCAAGAACAGCTGTTTTCATGCACATCATTTTCTGAGCTTCAGTTTATTAATCAGGCTAAGCGGGAGTTTTGCACAAATGGTAGTATTTTTTCTTGAAGTACTCTACGGACTTTTGATTTCCATCATAACAGAATTGAATAGTATAATGTAGCAGAAATGTTTGATGTGATTAAAAACTGTTTATTCTGGGTTTGTAATTGATTTAATTGTAACATCTAGAGGGCTGCAATTTTGAAAAGTTTCAGCCCTGATTGCCTATTATTCACATGACAACGCTGAAATAAAATGACACTATAGTAAATGAAAACATAACAAATAACCCCCATGGTTCAATAACATACTGAAAGAAAATCAGTAGATGTTCTGTAGAAATCACCTACAGGAACTGCAGAAATAAAAGCCCATGTTTTAAATCAGCTTCTGTAAAAACCTGCCAAAAACTGTCTAACCCAGAAACTAACATAATGTTGTTTATCCATTAAAGCTGTTTTGATTATCTTCTATAGTATTAAATACTACCTGTTTCTGAAGTGCAATCAAACATTAGGAAAAAAGACTCATTATCTATTCTGAAAAAAAAAAAGCTGTCTATCTCTACCTCACCCCCCAATAACTACTACCCTCCATGTAGAAGTCAAATGTAAAATTCATCAAATTCACTGGGAATCTAGAAGTGCTTAGATTCTGAACCTGCAAAAATTTTGTCTGGTCCTTGATCCCACACAAAGCCTGGGTGGTTTTAATTGGCTTTGCACAATATCTGGAAGCTCTTCTTATGAACTGAGTTTATAGAATAGGAAAGCCCTGGATACAGTATGTTTCAACACTGCCTCATTAATTGCATCATGCACAGTATGCCCCCATTAATTTCTGTAAAGAGAAAAAGAAAACCAAGATTCAAATTAACAATACAAATTATGATTATTTACCAGCCTTGTTCCTCTGAGAACAAAAAATTCATTTTAGGTGTTTCACATTTTACTATGAATATTAGTGTCATATTTTAAGTTACTGGTCTGACATATTTTGCAAGTATTTTTTCTTTTCCTTGGTGAGCACATGTGCATGCTCAATATTTTGCAATGAAATAGCAGGAAAAAGTTATACTGGCTCATCTTTTAGTGTTCTGTATTATTACATAGATTTCTATATACACATGGAGGACCTAAAGTTAAATTCTGAATTTCAAACTTTCAAATTTAAGCCATTAGGCAATATCTATTCCTTCCCCTGTTGTTTCATTGCTCTTATTGTAATAATCTTTTTGTGTGTGATTGGGCTTTATGTAATTGCACTGTAATATATAAAGCCTGGGAAACTCCATTGGCACATTACTCTGAGATAGGCCCTGCATTTGCATAGCTATCAATTTTATATAGTTCTCTGGTGTGTTATCTGTAGTTGTTAAGATCACATAACAGCTTTATATACTTTGTTTATACTAATATTTTCTTTCTTTCTTTCTTTCTTTCTTTCTTTCTTTCTTTCTTTCTTTCTTTCTTTCTTTCTTTCTTTCTTTCT
>JAAGNO010018679.1:0-35590 GCA_033439905.1 Ceryle rudis | reverse complement strand
CTGAACAGAGAGCTATGGCTGGAACTCAGGAAGGAAAGGAAGGCCTGTGGCCTATGGAGAAGGGACAGGTAGCTCAGAAGTTCTACAAAGCTTTCATGAGGCTAAGCAGCAAGAAAATTGGAAAAGCCAAAGCCCAACTATAACTTAATCTGTCACCTTCCATAAAAGATAATAAAAAGTGTTTCTATAAATAAATAAATAAATTACAAAAGGAGGACTAAGGAGAATCTCCATCCTCTATTGGATGCAGGGGGAAACATAGTGACCAAGAATGAAGAAAAGGATGAGGTACTTAACACTGCCTTTACCTCAATCTTTTACTTGTTAGACCAGTTGTTCTCTGAGTGCCCAGCCCCATAAGCTGGGATGACAGCAGTGGGGAGCAGAATGAAACCTTAATCATCCAAGAGGAGATGGTCAGTGACCTACTACACCGCTTAGACACACACAAGTCTATGGGGCCGGATGGGATCCACCCAAGGGTACTGAAGGAGCTGATGAAAGTGCTCACCAAGCCACTTTCCATCATTTATCATCAGTCCTGGCTAACCGGGGATGTCCCAATGGACAGGAGGTTAGCAAATGTGGCACTCATCTACAGGAAGGGCTGGAAGGAAAATCCAGCGAACTACAGGCCTGTCAGTCTAACCTTGGTGGCAGGGAAGTTTATGGAGCAGATCAACCTGAGTGTCATCACGTGGCATATAGAGAACAACCAGATGATCATACCCAGCCAGCATGGGTTTACGAAGGGCGGATCCTGCTTGCCTAACCTGATCTCCTTCTATGACAAGGTGACCCACCAAGCAGATGAAGAAAAGGCTGTTGTCTACCTAGACTTTAGTGAAGTGTTTGATGTTGATGCCCTCATGGTTCTCCTGGAGAAACTTGCTGCTTATGGCTTGGATGGGCATGCACTTTTATGGATAAAAAGTTGGCAGAGCCCAAATTGTTGTGATGAATGGAGTTAAATCCAGTTGATGGTCAGTCACAAGTGATGTTCCTCAGGACTCAGTTTTGGGGCCAGTTCTGTTTAATATCTTTATCAGTGATCCGGTCAAGGGGATTGAGGGCACCCTCATTAAGTTTGCAGACAACACCAAGCTGGGTGGGTGTGTTGATCTGCTTGAGGATAGGGAGGCTCTGCAGAGGGATCTGGACAGGCTGGATCAATGGGCTGAGGCCAGTGGTATGAGGCTCAACAAGGCTGAGTTCCAGGTCCTGCACTTGTGTCACAACAACCCCATGCAACACTACAGGCTTGGGGAAGAGTGCCTGGAAAAGGATGTGGGGGCGTTGCTCAGCAGCTTTTTGAATATGAGCCAGCAGTGTGCCCAGGTGGCCAAGAAGGCCCATAGTATCCTGGTGTGGCCAGCAGGAGCAGGGAAGTGATCATCCTTTTTTACTCAGCACTGGTGAGGCTGCACCTTGAATACTGTGTTCGGTTTTGGGCCTCTCCCTACAAGAAGCACATTGAGGGGCTGAAGCGTGTCCAGAGAAGGGCAGTGAAGCTGGTGAAGGGTCAAGAGCACAAGTGTTACAAGGAGCAGCTGAGTGAACTGGGGTTGTTTAGCCTGGAGAAAAGGAGGCTGAGGGGAGACTTTATAGGTCTCTATAGCTACCTGAAAGGAGGTTGTAGTGAGGTGGGGTTCAGTCTGTCCTCCCAAGTAGCAAGCAGTAGGACAAGAGGAAATGGCCTCAAGTTGCACCAGGGGAGGTTTAGATTAGATAGTAGGGAAAATTTCTTCCCTGAAGGGGGTTATAAAGCATTGGAACAGGCTGCCCAGGGAAGCGGTTAAGTCACCATCCCTGGAGGTATTCAAAACACATGTAAATGTTGCACTTAGGGACATGGTTTAATGGTGACCTGCCAGTGCTGGCTTACTGGTTGGACTTGATGATCTTAAAGGTGTCTTCCAGAATGATCATTCTCAACCAGAATAATTCTACGATTCTAGACATATACAGGTAGTGATCTGCAGATGTAAGTGTTACACCATCCAAATTCTTACTGGAAATTCTGGATTTCATTAATGTGACTACTCACTTGTGAGAACATTGCTGGTGTCAAGAAGAACTGGAGAAAAAGCTGCATTGAATGGTCTATGCTCAGTGTGGTATTGTAAGCAGGGACATGTTCTGAGACTGCACTTTTGTCACTGTTAGAAATGTAGAAGTCCTGGCTGCGGCTTCTGCCTTGTTAGGTAGTGTGATGGTAGAGCAGCCTGCCCTGTCCTACTTGGAACAGGGCTGTTATGCACCCCTGTTATACAACAGCTTAGCAAGAGCTGAGAAGCACTTTTAAGGCATGTCGGAGTAGCTTTAGCTTTTAACTGAATGCTAAATCATTTCATTTGTGATTAGAATTGCTATCTTGGAATAGAGGAAATTTGAAACAGCTTCCAGAATTCCACAGTCGGTTTTGAAATCTTGTCACACTAAAAATTTAATTATGACTGTAAGTACTCTGTATGCCCAAAGGCTCTGGGTCAATTTTGTGGTTTTATAATCCTGTTTCTTTAATTTTGAAAATCTCTTGCATGACTGCCACTTTTGCAAAGTGAACAGGGAAAAACATGTATCTGCATTTCATTATACTGCTGTCTGGAGTGCTGCTAGAGAAAAAAAAAATAATCTTGAGTAATAATTGGGCTTGGATTCCATTTTTGGAAAGGTGGTATTGCTCTGTGCTGTTATTAGAAGCTCTTTAGAGTTCTGAGTTGTAAGTTACTGGGAAGAACCTGTGACATTATAGAGAGATGATTAGTGTGAGTGATACCAGTTCTTTATAAAACTGCAGTAGGAAAACTCTTCCTGATGGGTTGGAATTCTAGCTCTGCAGTGCATGTAATTTACAGAAGTGATTGTTACCTTATAGAAGAGATTAACATCCCCTGCATTTAATGAGAAAAATATCATTTAATCCCATTTTTCTTGGACAGCTCTAACAGGTTGATTGCATCTCAGCAGGACGCTCATATGTAACATTTCCTTATTTCAGTAATGGATTTATTCTGATAGATAGACCTCACCAATGAAGTGTATTAGTACAGCTGGACTCCAGACCTTCTGAAAAGCAGAGATCAACATTAGTTTGAGCTCAGATTAATAAAAATGCATATTCATTGCTATGATTCTTTACACTTTATGAAATGCTTACTCCGTTAATGCGGATGTGTTGAAGAGAAGGGCCAGGTGCTATACTGGAACACTTCTGGAAAACAGCAGCTGAACTATAAGTATGTATTTGGCAAGACTTTGTGTGTGGGAGACTGCTCCTTCACAGAGGCTTAATTGTTCAGTTTATCCCAAACCCTGCTACAAATGAAAAAAATAGTGCAAGTGTTTTTATATTGTTGGATATTACTAGAAAAAGTAGAGGAAAAACTGGCATTCAGACCATGCTGAGTTTTTTGTTTCTTTTCAAGAAGCAGTTGGAACTGAAAATTAATGGAAAGACTTTTTCCATAAAATGTAAATTTGACAAAAAATCATGTAATCAGAAAGTAATGCCTGTGTTAGTGGGTAGTAGATGTAGAAGGTGTTTTAAGGGGCAGACATATACAGTTGCATCAGCTTTGTTTTAATGTTATAAAGGAAGAAAAAGATTGCTCTCAGCATTTCTGCCAGGTGTATTTAAATGCACTTGTGCCATAAGATTAGCTTCTCTCAAATGGAGCTAATCTAAGTACAAAATAGATGAGATTTAAAAGAACCTATGGAGTAGTTGACACATGTGAGTATCTTTTGTGCTTGAGATGGCCCTAAACATCTCTGTATTTTGTATTACTTGGTTTTGGCGGGGTTTAAGTCTCATGAATGATTCATCTTAATCATTAAAAAGTTCCACTCTCCTATATTAGATAGTGTTTTCCAGTTCATGAGCTATCATGGTTCAAATTCAGAATTCATTTGTGCAGTGGTCACTGTCTTTCTTGTGTAACAGCATTGATCTGCTCATTAGCTAATGTAGTGTCCGTGACCTGTTCACTTGTTCAAAATGGAAGGAAGGCATGCATGATATTCGTGGTAGATTCTTTGATCAGGAAGTAAGTCTTGTAACTAAGCAGAAGATAATTGTATTTTATAATCCTTTTTAAAAAATTATTTGATTTTCTGATTGTCTCTTGCTGAGAGTCCATGGGAACGTGCTGGGTTTACCTGTTTGCCTTCTGAGAAATGAAACCTCAAACACTCCACTGGCATGACATCCAAAACCAGATTGCCTCTCTTGGATTTGAGAAGGTGTCCTAAGTGGAAAGTGACTCAAATCAAATTAGTTGTTATTGAATCTGTTCCAAGTCTATAGGGCAAATAAGTATTTTGTCAATGCTGGCAGCCACAGCTGGCTTGTTAGGGACACTTCAGTGTCATGAGGTTTCCCACTGTGCGTTCTTGAGTGAGGTGGTTGAAGAAGCCTTTCTGCCTGTTTGTTCATAAAAATAAGGAGGAGTTCTGGGAGGATATGGAAATGTGTGTTCCTTGTGATTTTGTAACTTTTTGGGAAGTCTTTTAGGGAAGGTCATGCAGGGAGATGAATTACAAAGAGGATTCTGCAAATGAAAGGTGGCTCAGAAGCAGCGTTGCCATCTGTTACCATTTGTTGAAAGACTAATGCAATAGCTATGTGAGAATTTTTGCTTTTGTAGGGAGAAGTTAAATCTCAGCATTTCTCATTTAAAAAAATAAATAAATAAATAAAAGGAGATACAAAAGAAATAGGAGCCCAGGCCCAATACCCTGGAGAAAGTGAAACACAAATGTTTTCTTGGTTAGACCTTGTAAAATTTTAGAAGTGCAACACAAACAAAAAAAGCCTTTTTTTTTTTTTTGGCACTCACACCCCTGCACTGGTGATATTTTTGATGTTCCTGGGGAGAACTGCAAGGGAAATACAGACAAAGCAGGACATCCTTGAGATTGTGTTATTCAGTGGTGTTATGGGGGACTTAATTAAGCTGAAAATTGCTTTTGGCTCAAGAAGTTAAAATTATGTCTGGAGCTGAAAAGTTTAACATTTTGATCAGAACAGGTAGTTTAACACTAGCAGGCCAGAAAGATGGGCTGGAATAATAATATTGTTTATGCAGTGTCTAGTTTCTGTTCAGCACTGAAAAGCAGCTCCATCAGAAGATTATTGAGACTGCAGCTGCAGGTAAATGTAAAGTTACATAGTGTACGAAGTGAGAGGGGAAAACTGGATGACAAGGATGTGTGCGTCGCAGCTGTGCTGTGTGGGAGCCACAGGCAGCAGAGGGCAGCCACATCCAGTGCACAGTGCAGCGAGCAGGGATCAGTCCTTCCTGAGCTGTGAAGTCATGCATGTGGGGAGAGCATTGCTCAGTCTGGAGTGGCACTAGGGCTGCGATTTTAAATGTTGTAGCCTGATTGAATGCATGCTGCTTCCTGAGATCTTGATTTATGTTCCTCATTTTCATGTTAATTTGTAACTTTTTGGAGAACTGCACTCAAATTTTCATTTGTATTGCTTTATGTTTTTTTAAATAAATGAATAAGCTTAGATCTCTTCAAAAATCTGTGTGGAATGAAGAATGTACATTACAATAATTTCTCTTCTGTGCGTAAATACATGGAAACCTTGTAGGAAAAAAAGAGGAAGAAATCAGAATTTCACCATGTAATGGTATTTTCGAGCCTTTGAGCTTGAAAGTAAGTGAAAATCATAGTAAATTCTTTGAATTCTACAGTAGTAGACTATTTTCCTAAATATTCTTTAATATGACCATATTGCTGGCAGTGAAACCCATCTTATAATGAGTCTTCTATTACCAAGTAATGAAACCTCTACATGAGGCTGTATTTGTCATCTTTCTTTTCTCCTCTGGTCATTTTAAGGAAGTAAAGAGTTTGGATAATAGGAAAGGGTGGTGGAACTGGAAGATGATGATTATAAAAGGAGGATCCAGTGAGCTCTCTAACAGAAAGCTTTTTAGTAGTGATTCACCATCATGATGCCCATTCATCTGAGCAGCCAGGAAAGATGACCAGAAACTCTAAAGATCTGGATTTTTATCTTCATCTTTCAGGCTATCAAGTTACTTTTCCAATTTGCTGGGGTTTTTTTCTAATTGGCTTCCTTCGATTCCTGCAGGTACCTTCTTGGCTTTAGCACCTTAATTTGGGGGAGAGAAGGGGGCCAGGCACAGAAAAGAAAAAAGATAAGAAAGAGCCTCTTTCTGCATGTCTGAATTAGCCATCATGTCATGCTTGATACCCCACTTGAAATTCCTTGGTTTTGAGGTGATGTGTTACTCTTTAGAAATGATGCAACTCTTCTGCACAATTAATTGAAAACTTCCCTCTCGGTACAGGTACACATTCATACCTGAAAAGACTGTTGTTAAAATGTGAATTAAAAGAATTATTTGCAGTTGATAACATTCAGTAATGAAATTTATGTAGTGGAACTAATAAATAGAGAAATAATGTCTGAAAATGAAAAATCGTACTAAATTAGTAAACTGGCACATTTGCCATGTAATTGGGATTTATGCAAAACCGTGCAATTTCTCAAAACAAAATCAGGTTCAAATTTTGGAGCAGAGATAATAAGTATGCTGCAGTATTTATGTATTCATGGTTTTGGAAAGCAGAATTAGTTGCCCAAGGAATTACCTGCATTTATTTACAGGATGTTTATGTGGCAAAACACTATATCCAGTGTGAGCTGCTACATTTTGCTGTCTCTAAGCAGAATTATCCTAGCAAGAGAAGATGTGATAAAAAGGAGGAGGGCTTTGGACAAGGAATCCCCCAGAGTGGATGGGGAGTGGGTATACTGAGCATCTGTACCTATTTTTCAGCAGTTCCTCTAGAGATGTAGGAATGTACTCCCTCCTCCCCTCTCCCTTCAGCTTTTAATAGCTTTGTTTTCCTCCCAGTAATCACTCCACTGTTTTCATTTCTCATCTCTGAGTGCAGGTAAGATTTCATGGCAGTCAGTTGATGGCCCTGCCCTTGGGTGTCACACTCATCATCATGTGAGCATGATGGAGTTTATGTCTAGCTATAAAAACAAACCAGCATCATAAATATTTAAAGCAAATGGTGGTGGGTTTTTTCTTTTTTTTTTTTTTATTTTATTTTAACAGATATCTGTTCTTTATTGAGTTGTACTGTGTTATCCCTTAGAAAGGCTGCTCTTCAAGAACCAGTAGAGAGCACTAAGGGAGTCCTGTTCAATGCAGTATTATCAATATCCTTTATGTAATACTCTTTAATGAAAGAAAATCAAATGATCTGACACTTCTTGATTTCAAATTGCCAGTGTAATTAGTGAGTAATTTACACAAAAATCACAGAATCACAGAATAATTGTGGTTGGAAAGGACCATGAATTTGAATTTTCCATGTTGGATTGTTTCATTGAAGGTAATTATAAATGTTCCATAAACACAACATTACACACTTGAGAGCAAAGAATAAATAGCTGCTCTGGAAGGGTGTGCTGGACAGCTGTGAATATATATATATATAAATTCCAACAGAGGGGCAGTTTGAACTTTCGAAGAAAATGATTGTGAAATCAAAACATGATTTATGAAAGCCAGAGTAAACGCAATATTTTTGGCCTTTATTCTTACATGAAATTGTAAATGGGATAGCAGTTTCTCTCAATGTTGCCATGTTTTGCAGACACCATTTGCATTTGACTTGGAATTGAAGATTTCAGTTGGAATTCATGAATTTGATGTTCCCGTATCTTTCTAGTGAGATCACAGATATATATGTGAGAATATTCTCTGCTCTTGCTTTTACTGACTTAGGACATAGCACCTGAAGTGCTAATGACACCTCATCTCCCCCAGTGAGGTCACCTTGGAATACTGAAATTCAAACCCCTCAAACTGGGGCTTTAGGGAATAGGAGATGTGTACATGAAATAACATGTTTGTTTCCTAGGAGCTTCCCTGTCTTCTTCAGTCAAAAAGCTCTGTAGTTTCACAAGACAATTTTGGAAATGGAAAACCCTAAATCATCTGTGTCCCATCGGTCAGCATTTTGGACAAAATCTAAGCATGGTAGTACAATATAGAGAAGCAATAACAATGGAAGTATGGATAGTAACTTTCACAAGATTGTCGGGTTCAGGACCAGCCTTTACCCATCCCTTCCTGCATACATGATTTTCATCCCCTGGGAAAGGTGTAATGCAGCAAACCTCCACTGTTCTTGCAAAGGGAAGGGTTTTATGTCATCATGAATGATGACTTTCACATATCAGATTTTATTCTGAGACGGGAGTTTAAGATCAGTGTATGTATCCTGAAAGGCAAGTTACAGTTATCCCAGAATTCATTTCTGTGGCAGATTAAATTCTTGCTGTCAAAGCAGTGTGTTAAGGGCTGGACTATGCTTTTGATAAATACCAAAACCAAGCAAACAACAAGAAAAAGCCACTCTTACCCATTCTTGCATCTGAATCCAAAAAACTTAAAAGTTTTTCCTAACTTACTTTCCAAGTAGGAGAAAAACGAGGACAGACTAAAAAGTTTGGGGTTTTTTTCCCATTATATTTACAGTATGCAGAGTAGCTTGAGAGGAAGGGATGCTAACACCAAATTACTGTGACATTTTAACACTTTTGATCCCTACAAAGCAGAAATGCCAGGATGTTATTTTAGAAAGACAGTAGTACATCCCATTAATAATGACAGTCTGCATAACTCATGGTGAGAAAAAAACAAGGCTCCTGATTGCATAAAGCACATTCAGGGTATGCAGAATTTCTGTAGCTTGCATCAGAATTGAAAAGAGACTTTGCATTATAACAAACTCAGTGCAATTTAAGAATAGCTGCAGAGATGGGATTAGGACGTTCACATGACCTGTGAGAGTGGGTTGGATGAGGACTAGCCTTCTCCTGAGGAGGTGCTTCAGCTCTTGAAGAAAGGATGACGTGTACATGTGGAATTCATGCTCTGCCTTGGGCCTCAGATTTTTTTTTTTATTATTAATGTTATTACAGTGTAGGTGTTCATATGCAAAAACGCTGATGATATTTGCATGAATGTATATTGTAGAAAGTGACTCCTCCATGGTCTGCCTTTTACCTCGAGTGTTAAGCTGTGATTAAATGTGTAACTGCTTTGAGCAAAAGGCTTGTGCCATGATTGGAAAAATGTGATGATATGCTGATTTCCTTCGTTACCCTGGAATGCAAATAAATGCATAGAGTTGAGGATTGAAATTTGCTTTTGTATCTTAGTATACATTCAGCAAAGGCTTGTAGGATGCGTAAAGATAAAAATTATAAAGTCTGATTGCTCCACAGGCTTGAGATGTGTGTGGAAGGAATTGATTGGAGTTTTTTGAAAGAAAAATACATGGAGCAAAATGTGCTAAAACCAAGCTGTTCAGTGATGTTCTATTTCTCTTTATTGTTCATGCTATAAAATAACTGGCATGAAACTGGCATGGTAACTGGCACTGTAAATACTTCTCATGAAGTACTAGTGTGAGAAGTGAAGCTCTTGGGACTCTGATTTAGAAAAGAAAACAAAAATAAAAGAAAATAAAGGAAGGGTTGTTTGGAATGCAAAAAACCTCACATTATTAATTGCCAAGTAATATTGGCACTTTAAAGAATAATTCAGCATATCTGTTCTATGAGAACTTCTGGAATCTGTCTAACAGGGGAGTCCTGTCTCCTATAAGAACTATTGCAAGAGTCTTAGGGAAAGATCATGGAATCACAGAATCATTTTGGTTGGAAGAGACCTTTAAGATCATAGAGTCCAACCGTTAACCCAGCGCTGCAAGGTCACCATTAAACCACGTCCCTAAAAAGATGATGTACAGCGTCACTTGACTGGTCTTTCTTTTTTCTGCCTGAAAGTTAAATCCAGGCTTTTACTAGGACAGACTGCAGAAAATGAAAAAGATGAGGTGTTTAAGTGATGACCTTGGCATTCCTGCTCTCTGGAGCATGTGGGATTGTGTATATCTTGAATACTGTACTAGCAGATGTAATTGAAGGGCATAAATGGTAAAATAAAAGAACCTTGTATCCAGAAAAAGCTAAGATAGTTAATCTCTGGGACTATTTGAAAATATCTTTGTACTTCCACAGAGACTTCAGCGGATGTGTTTTAAATGTGTAGCATCTACACATTTGCCTCTTTCCAGGAATTCAGGAAAAATTACATGTAAATTACCTATGTATAGAGGGCGGCAAGGCACCTTCCATCTTACTGAAATGTTCAGTGCTTATTAGTGCCATCAGTTTTGTTTACACAAATGCATCTTATTTGCCATACTTTCAGGTCACTGAACTCTTTTGTGGAGCAGAGTTTAAAATGTTTTCCTAAATCTACCCAGGACTCCATCCCAAATATTCAGTTGCTGGAGACTTTAATAGGAATAGTGTAAATAATTTAGATAGTGGGAAAGTAAAGATCACTACTTCAATTGTCTTCCTTTCGAATGAGGAAAAAGACAGTAGAATCATAATATTACTCTTACTGAAAGAGTGGTTTTTTAATGTGGAATAGATCACGTGCTGTACCATGTATGAGTTGTGGTAATGTTTTATGCATGTATGTGTTGATACCTCACAGTGTGTCCTCCTTATGCTTTGGGTGTTTTTTTTAAATTAGACACTGAAACAAAATACTAAATATGTGAGCCCAGTTCTTTGCTGTTTTGACTGGTTGTGAATAAGGAAGTAGAAAGATTCAGAAAATGTTCATGCCCCTCCTTGTCACCCTACAAAAATAAACTTGTAAAGAGATTGCAGAAAGAAAAGAGTCAGTGATGAATAATAGATTCTTCTTTCCTCATTCTCTAACATCTACATATAGCAAGCACATCAGTGCCTAGAAGACAACAATTTATGTTTTGCTTCCTTATGCTGTAGCCTGCTTTTCATCAAGCTTTGGGAAAAGCGGGCAGCTTTAGCATAGACAGAGAGTTCTCTCTCTGTCAGGCTGATTTGGGCTAACCTTTGCTGGATGGGATTTACAGTTTCCCTGTTCATCTGGTTAAACAGACATTCTCCTGGAATACTCATGCATGCTATTGCTGACTGGGAATGTTAAATTACATGTAGTCTACTTTAAAAGGCTGAGGACAAATAGTTCTGTCAGCAGGTTAATTTATTCTTAAATCTTTGTGGCTGTGGTGTATACTGGAATAAGCTTCAATCAACAACAACATATACAACAGTAATAGTATCATGCTTCATATTTTTTTGTTAGTCTGGATTTTTTCACTCACTAAATTTTCCATGCACTCTCTATTGTAGCTGATGTTTGTAATGTCTTTCTTCCAGAGCTGTGGTAATGTTGGCAGTGACTTGTTAAAGTTTTCCTCCTACAAACTGCTTTTGGTTGTAGATTACAATGTGTTCTAAGCTGCTTTTGTGTTGTGTGCAGTTTAAATGCCCGTAATTCAAATTCATTTTTTATTCCCTGGTGCTCTTCTGATTTATGTGAAATATGTTTTCTAATATGTGTTAATTTGTCTTTGTAAGGCTGAAGGATTTAATTGTTTTCTTTATTAGCTCAAGTTATGATTCAGTTTAGTTCCTAGGAGCATTGGGTTTTTTAAAACAGTAAAACCCAAATTAGAATTGCATGTGTTTTAACTTGTTTTTCTTGCCCTCTGAAATACTTACTGAGAGAGTTATAATCCTAGCATAAAGAACTATTGATGCTATGTATTTTGACTAAAACTGATGGAAGAATTGCAGTTGTACAGCTACTGCATGCAGTGTGTAAGAACTTCCTCCTTATTTTTGTAGAGTTAAACCAGATTTGTTTCAGTTCCATGCTCTGTCTTGTATTTGCTTTGTAGCCTTGGATAAATCATTTGTCTGCTGCTTTATTTCCTTCTGTAAAATGGAAAGCCTGTAGCAGGGTATCAGGTAGAATATTCTCAACTGCTGTAATGTTGTAATCATTGGAGTGAAATGCAAGCATGCTGCCTTTGATACCAGTCTTCCAGTAGTATCTTAAATGATAACCAGTAATGAAATTTCAAATATTTACAACATTCCAAATACAACCCCTGTTGTATATTCTTGCTAGGAACAGACTTGTTCTTAATTTCCATTTGCCTTTGCTTCCCTGTTCACCTGGCACTTCAGAAATTAATTTTGGTCCTAGTCTAGTACCGCTCAAGACAATCCTTCTTACTCTGTCTTGTTAGAAGACTAATGAAAGATCGTTTATTATTTGATTGGAACAAATCAATCTGGAGCGAACTGGATCTGAGCGAATATATGGAATTCACAGGATCACCGGATCACAGGATGTCAGTGGTTGGAAGGGACCCTGGAGATCTTCAAGTCCAACCCCCCTGCCAGAGCAGGATCATATAATCTAGCACAGGTCACAGAGGAGCACATCCAGGCGGGTTTTGAAAATCTCCAGAGAAGGAGACTCCACAATCTCTCTGGAATTCAAACTACCTATAGCACTAATTGTTAATGTCATTTGAGGATGAGCATCTGTTCTCATGTTGCTGGACTTTTCTGCCAATTTTAGCACTGACACAAGAGAGATTGGGAAGTTGGACTGAAGTCCCCTGACAATTTTAGACTTCCATATGGAGGTCTGCAGAGATGTCTTCTCTCCAGCAGGCTGAATCATGAATTTGCAATCAATATGTCATTATGATAGAAATTGTGGATGTAGTTGCTAAATAATATTTACAGTCTTAAAAGTGCCCCCCTAGAAAGAAAAGGGAGACATAGAAAGAAGACACTTCAACTGTCTGTATGTAAACAGCAGGAGTTTGAGATAGCATGAATCAGGAAGGACATAGTGTATTCTCTGAAGGACAGTTCATATGAGGGAAAATAAATTGTTTGTAAAATAAAGTCAGAAGAAAAGAGAGGTTTATCTGTTCTCTAAAGGGTAAAGTGTCATTGAGTTTCATCAGAAGTTGATAAACAGAGCACAAAGTCTGGGCTTGCTTTGTTTCTTTATCATTGCATAGTGTCCTTTAAGAGTTATGCAGTACTCATTCCTAAGTTATGTCTTTAAGTTTCCAAGATAAGCATAGTTTGAACTTCCTTCCTTGTTGTTTTTAGGTAATTATTTTCTTTCCCAGGATAATACAAGAAGTTGGTATGAACAGTTTGTTTTGCATACACTTGACATTGGTCATTCACATTAGTTTCCATTAGCATTTTAGTTTGAGGGTAGACAAACTCTGTGTCCATATACAGAAGTGTGTCTTCGACATACATTTCAAAAAGCACTTTCGTTGAGCACAGCTGGGAGATGAAGTCTGTCAGAAATAGAAGAGATTCTTTAAGGTAGGTCGTGAGATGCCCTATGAGGCATTCATCATGTTGCACTGTCTCTGTGAATTTGGGTAGGAATATCATTGATGTTTGAAAAGATCTTGATGATGTTAATGCTGTTTGTGTGATGTCTTCAGATCTGCTGCAGTTTTTCCACAGGTTCCTGCAGGGACTCAGTGAGGTTGAGGTTATTGGCAAAGCACATTTGAATACTTTGTGCAGTGGCAAACACAGCTTTCTATAACCTCCCATCAGTAGGCATCTAGTTTATTTTTTAGATAACAGTTGAATGTTATGTAGGCCATCAAGTCCCCATGAACTCTCATTGCCATTTCTATGTAGTGATTATTGTGTTGGCCTATTACAGTGTTTTCATTAACTTTACAAGCTGCAGTGTTTCAGTGAGTAGCTGAGGCTGCCCACTGCCAAAGGGAAGAATTTGTAGCTTTGCCGTAGGGGACTGTGGTTTGATGCAAGAAAATGGGATAATTGTTTCCCTCGCTATCCCCTGATGGGCATACTGTAATGTTTTCACTACAAATGCTTGACACCTGAGGCACAAATTCCTGTTGTACTGTGCAATGCGAGTGCTTAACACGCTATAGTTCAGTACATATATGCGTGTCACTATTCTTCAGCAAAATACTTGTATGTATTGCACACCTGTTCTTGTAAATTGAAAGGGAACAATCAAAACAGTCAAGTAGATGAGAATGTCATCTGAAGAAACGCACTCTTTGTTTCCACCCTGAAGAAGATGCATTTCTAGTAGAACAATTCTGGCACAGGTGCCACTCAGTGATTGCTTATCTTTGTTCCTTTTTTTTTTTTCCTTTTTTCTTTTCATCTCCTCACAGGCCTGTTATGGCCCTTAGGGTACTTGCTGGAAAACGTTTTTCCTGTGCTGAAG
Source organism: Ceryle rudis (assembly GCA_033439905.1). Lineage (NCBI taxonomy): Eukaryota > Metazoa > Chordata > Aves > Coraciiformes > Cerylidae > Ceryle > Ceryle rudis. The sequence continues at coordinate 21,407 of JAAGNO010018679.1, read as the reverse complement.
GTTCTTCAGGCCTGTAAGGACAAAAGGGATACAGAGTTTTACCACATTCATACCTGATTGTGAAGAAGATCTTAGTATAGTGACTTGGTATACCTTTAAAACAATGTGCTTACTTCAATTCTGCAGTGTTTTGTGAGAAGTGTGTGGGGGGGAAGTTAGAGCAGAAGAGATACGTTGTCTCTTAGCAAACTAGGACTTGGGGTAGCACTAAAGACAGGTGTTTGGTGGTCAAAGACAAGTGTTTAAGAACGATCTGTTTCTTTAACAGAATTGCTTTAATTTTATCCAGTCGTTATGAAAAGGTTGTAGGACTTTTAACATTATATTAAGTGTCTTTGTCTTGATAAAGCAAACATAATATGAAAAGAAGATTACTAGAACTTGAAGAGATACATAAAGTGCTGAAGGGTTCCATTACACTTATTTAGTCTCTTCTAAGCAGAGATACAACTGGTCAGTGCTGGAGTGTATTCACTGGGTTGATTATGACCATTCTTAAACTCTACAGATGATCACAATCTGTATGAATGTTGCAATGGATGCTGAGTCCTACAGCTGATTCATGTCTTATGTGGTGCTACTGTGGTCTCCAAACTCTGTAATTGTCTTTACAACGCTTAAATTCTTACCCTAGGTGCATCCCATATGAAAGTACAAGTAATATGTTGATAGGAGGGAAAAAAAAATAGTTTTTCCTAAAGTAAAAATGTCCTTTTTAGTTAAATATCTGATACTGATGAGATTTTATCTACACTATAAAATGTTTTTCTATGCTACTGTTTCTGTTTTAGAACCTAAAATAACAGCATTATACTATTCATGTTCTGCTTTTGGTTTGGTTTGGTTTTTTTTTTTATGAAGAAAAGAGATAACTGATATAAGGAAGCAGCATTACAAAGAAAAAAAAGTACTGGAAACAGGTAGTTTGATTTTGCTCCCCCACCCCCCTGGGAAATGTGTGCTGATATGTAGTGTTGATTATATAAATTAATTCATTATGAAGAAGCGGCAAAAATACTTAGGAAAATGTGGTTTGGTTTTTATATACTGAAAAGCCAACAATATAGTGTTTTCCTGTGGGAAGGGAGGGAAAAATACTGAGCCTTAATATGGAAAGCCTAGTGTTTGGGCTGAATAAACCAGGAAGGAATGAGAAAAGATTGTGTGACAGATGTGAAGACCTTAAACTAGAATTTACAGTGCTTCCTTACCACAGATGATTGGTGCAACTACTGAAAATGATATCCCAGCTCCCTCTCTAGCTCTAGCTAGGCTTCTAGCACTTGTGCTAGCTCATGATCAGCTAAATTAAAAAGCTGATTTGGGTGCAGGATAACTGTGTTCCATGTTATTTTTTCAGTTGGGTTGTCTGCACAGCTGTAGGAGTACAAATGAAAGCTTGAGGAGACTTGATGTGGCAGATTGTGCACTCCAGTCATGATGTTGCATTGTAAGCGTTTATAGAGTATGTGATTTTGAGGATCCTAGAGGACTGCTGCTGCCAAAACAAGATCATCCTACTTCCCTTTCACTGCCCCATTTGTTTCTGCCTCTTTGCTTACAGTCTTTGCTATTTGATGTCAGGGTGGACTGATTTAACTTAAAAATCTTGCAAAAAAACTAGTTCGGAAAAGAAAAAAGGACTATTTTTTCTTTCAGGCTGGTGGGTTGAATCTGCTCACTGTACCACCAGATAGGTCCTGGTGCAGCCTTGATCTTGGGATTGTCTCTGCCCATCATAGCAAACTAGTAGATTGTCTCAGTTTCCCTATCTCTTAGCCCTTCAAAGTGATTCCTCTGGCTGTGCCAAATTCAAAGCCTAAAGAGCTTTAGCTGTATAATGTAGGTTTTATTCCTTTACTTCTCCTGATGTATTTTTGCCTTTTATTAATGGGAGTTCAATCTGATAAAATGCTAAAATGCTAGCTGTATCCTAAAATACTTCACATGTGTTACTACCTATATGCATTTTAAGGAATGTGCTCTGGAAAAGACAATAGAAAATCTGAAGAGAAGCAGCGCTATAGTAGTATCAAGTCTGTTATGATAAGTTTCTACTAAACAGAAAGTTACAGTAATACATTTCCACTCAGTATGTGATATTAGAGTTATACAGGTTTGAAACAAATAGAAAGACAACTAATTTATTTGCAGACATCTTGGTCTGTCCCACACCTAGGGTACCTGTCCCCTGTTTGTGATTGAGTCTTTTTGGCTTTAACCAGAACTGAACCTTAGCAAAGCCACTGTTAATCAAAAATTGTGCAAATTAATTTGCTAAATAATACAACTGTTAAGCACACCCACCGATATAAACAAATTAATAGACAACAGCTCCAGAGTTTTGAAGACTGTATAGGTTAGGTACTTTGCTCTGGCTGAAATTATGATTGCTTTCCTGTGAATATGTGTGCTGGTAGGAATCAGACTGATTGAAACAGAGGACAAGTCTAAAGTTTTGGCTTTTTTGTCTTTACACACCTTTCAGAAAAATAATTTATCAGGATAATTTATTATGCTGTAACTTACTTTCTTTTCCTTGAGCTGTTTGTTTATTGCTTATTAGAAGGCAATCCATTTAAAAACTTGAAATGCACTTCACCAGTCAAAGACTCCTATAATTCTCTGCCAATGTCATTAAGCTCCATTGAAATAATTCTGGTTAGAATAAGTCTTCAGAAGAACTGAAAATGGAGGCAGAAGAGATTTTGGTTAGTGTACAATGTGTGTGAATGTGTCTGTAAACCCTTCTGTTCTATTTAGTTTGAAAAGCATGATTTTGGTTGTGGCTGATGTCCTCTCATAGGTTCGTGTATAGTTGCTGGGACAATGCCCGTGCTGTTAAACAAAAGCCTACATCAGGACTGTTCCTTGAAGGATGATAAATTATATCCACAAGCACTAGGCAAATAGTCTGCTAGATTACCTTGTATATGTGCTAATCCCTGATGATGTAGACAGTAAGAGCCCACCAATTGTGCCTGGGCTGATTGCAGCTGAGTAAGAAATTGCTATGTTGCTGCTTCTGTTGACTCTTGCTTGATCCTCCCTTCCAAATGCAGATGAGCTTCTTGTGCTGTACCAAACTCTGAGGCAGCTGTTATGGTCTGACCTGGTCCCCAATAAAACCGAGGACTCCAAGGACTCCTCTGGGGTGAAATTAAGACACAAATGAGGTCAGATGTCACTTGGCAGCCAATGGCACTTTACTGGTGCTCTTACAACTTAGCAAAAGAGAAGGGAAGAGAAGAAGAAAACAACGTTGGAAAGAAGAAGAGGGTTAGATTAGCATACCACCCACATGTACCAGTGACGTCCTGTTGGCCGGACTCCTGCGGGGGGAGAAGCTTCTGTCTCTCAGTCGGCATCTGTCATTTATTGTCCACATCCTTTCTTCTTCCAGCAGATAGTCAATTACTTCTCAGAACTGCTTTGCTTTGCATTGCCTTGCCCCCCCATTACATTGCTCCTGTTGCTGATGCACATGCCCAGCACCGTCACTGAGGGGTCTTTCAGTGGTCTCCAAAAGCGAGGACCCCGGGCCCAGGCTTCATAGTTTGAAGAGTGTGTGTGTGGGACATTGTTAAACAAGGTCCTCCTTTTGTGGTATTTTCCATGGTAGTCTGCCAACGTTTCCAAAGATGTTCCTTTGTAGTCAGCAATGTTGAAATAAACAACTCCTACTCGGTCTCTTTACAGGAAATGTCTTTCCCCTATTGGGGTGATGTTTTGGACAATTAATCAATGCTCCCTAACAGCAGTACCTTGGTACATTAGGAGCCTGATATGGGAGACAGGGAAAATAGTGCAGAATTTGTCTCTCAAGTGATGGATCCATATATTACTCCCATCCCATGTCCTGCATAGGTTTCACCTCAGTTGAAAGGCAGTACAAAATACAGAGAAACTGAGCAAAATTTTTTTTTTTTTTTGGGATGCGTAGGGAAGAAATGTAAGGGAGGAATATCATAAGGGCTGAAGAAGGTACAGAAATATGCAGAGGTTCTGGAAATATCACCTTTTCCTCTAGTCTTATATATGCAAAAGGGAAGGCAGAGAACCAGATGAGTTTGGGGGGAGTGAAGGAAGGAAGAGAGGTAAGGAGTGCAGACAGACAGCAAGATTCCTGCTTGTGTATGTGCAAGGTTGCTGGGGGAGGCGAACCTCAATCCAACCCACTCCTAACAGTTTGATGCCAGTGCCAGCAATAGATGCTCAGAACCTGGAAAGGGATCACAGGTCATCAAGAGAGCACCTGAAGAACAGGTGCTTCCATGAAACTCCCAAGTTCATACTCGCTCTTGCTGTCAGGTGAGCCAGCTCCAAATTGTGCTTGGTCAAAATCTGGTAGAGAAATAGCTTAAGTGCCCAGGTCTCTATGAAAAGCCACTTTGGAAAAATTGTATTAATACCTCCACCATACAGTTTTCTAGAACCTCTTGAGCTCAGACTTCTAGTGTCCTATACTATTTTCATGCCACACATTTTGCTGAGTTTCTACATAATGGGATGTAAAAGCAACTGGAATCTGTCACATGCTGCATCTCTCCTCACATTGTGGTTTGCAGCAAGGTTAATACCAGTTTAGTCTTTATATAAGTTTCATTAGGTTGAAAAAAAAATAGTCTTTTTTTCTAGTCAGAAATCTGAGGGGGGTGTTTTAAGTTTTGGGGTTTTTTTTAATATATTGCTGTTTTGTGAGGTATCTGTGCTGTCAGAATGAGTTTCTCTCACCACCACTAACCATCACGATGGTAGAACCAAGGTAAGTCAGTTAATCAGAGCTCAGTATACTGTGCAAGACATCAAAACACTGCAGACAGGAATCTGTGAAACCAAAGTTGAACCAGGCTGTTGTATGTTACTGTGGATACTGGCAAACAGGATATGGAGTTTTGAGCTAAGGCCATCTAGTTCATAATTATTTTTAAGTTATTTCTTTAAATGTCTTATCCAGCAGTTGTTCTTGACCTGAAACTGCTTTTCTGCCAAGTTAGTTCTCCCTTTTGTATGCCATGAACACTTAATGCTTTGTTCCATTTGTTTTCTTAACCAATGTACAGTCTGTTTTCCTGAATAACTTTTTTCCTTTTTTATAATTCAAAAGGATGTACTTTAAGCTTTACAGATGTATAGTGCCGAGGAGCTTACCTGTATGAGCATTTGAAGCTGTGCAGTGGGAACTGTATACTGGTTCAGTAATGTGAAATAATTAGAGAAACTGATTCTGATCTAAGCACAATAAGCAGCAGCCCCACTGGTGTTATGCTTGCAGCCCTCTTGTGGGTCTCAAATGCATACCAAGGTGTGGGAAGAATTGTTGGATGTTCTTTTGTTTTGCTCAGGTAGGCTAAACATGATCCAGGGGTTGTGAAAAAGAGCAAGATGACATTAGAAGAGTATTTTATTTTCAGATTTAGCTGCTGGATGCTCCTGTTAAGCCTCTTTGGATGTTTTTGTTCTACAGGAATTTGCCCAACTAGTTTGGTGTGGTGCATACCCGCCTACCTTCTCAGTCTGCATACAACTGTGGTGTTTGGTTGTTTTTTTTCAAATAAGAATAATTTTACTTTTAAATTATCTTTAGCACCTTTACACATTTTAAAGCTTTTTAGCAAGACAATTACATTTTTTATGACTTGTGTCCCAAGGACAACCTTGCTGTATAACTTCTGCTTACTTGAAGAAAGGAAGCTTCCTTTCATTTCAAGGGTTAGTTCATAGTAAGCAGTTGTCTACTTGAGTTTGTTCCTAAGCAGTTGTAAAATATATCCAAACCCCATTTCCCTATATGAATTTTGCATAGCTTAGCTGTTCCCACTGGCTCAAGGATGACCCCTGCGGTCAGATGTTATTACTGTATGCCCGTGACTCCTCCAGTAAACCAATGAAAGCATATGAATAAAAATAATAAAAGAATTGCTGATTAACCAGAACACTAATAAAAACCTAAAGATGTCTGTCTAATTGTGGACACTTCATATTTTGGTAGGTCAGACGAGTACCGGGTTCCAGTGGTCACCTCCATAAAACAGAAGATGGGGACTGGGAATGGAGTGATGATGAAATGGATGAGAAGAGCGAAGAAGGTAAAGCTGCTGTTTCTCAGGAAAAGGTAACTTTTGTGTCAAGACATTTATACTGTGTAAGATACTCTGTCTTAATATTAATTGTTAGTATTTCTGGATCCTTAATGCATAAAGGTGTGTAGCTCTTACGTCACTGCATTTGTTTTCCAGTCACGAAGAGTAAAAGAGGAGGAGAACACAGAGGTAAAAATGTCTTTATAATTTTTTTTTTCTTCCAAGTGTTTGAGTGAAGGGATTTCTTTTTCATTTCTGTTGTTAAAAATGTGAATTGAGGTGGAAGTGTTCTGCAGCCTCTTTGGAAAGCATTTGTGAGGATAGAGCTGTATGCATTTGGGCCTGAGACAATTAACTTGAGCACACAGTGAATAAAATGGATAGGAAATTTCAAGTCATGTTGTGTTCGCACCCAGGAGAATTGGTTGCGATAGGTAATTTGGCTGTTTTTAATGAATCTTCATAACTGGATCACGGTAATTGCTATCTTTTAGTCGGAGTAATGATGGCTGTTTTGGAGTAGCCATAAAATCTCCAAATAATTTTTAATTCTTAGGATTTGTATCATGACATGATGACATGTATCTTATAATTAAAATGCTTCAACCCATATACAGGAAAATAGTTCAGTACTGTGGCATAGTAGATTAATTCAGAGGGATAAAATACCGTATTGAGTTTCATGGCTCTGTGCTGAGAGTGTGGGAAGCATTGTTGCTATAAATAATTGCTTAATAGGATTACTGGCTTACAGCCAAAGTGCTCTTTTAAAAATACCTATTCCTTGGTTGAGTGACCCTTGCCACTTCATCTGCAGTTTTAGATTCTCTGATTTTCATCGGTGTCAAAGAAATCTTCTAAAAGACTAGCAGCTTCCTGCCAGGTTTGGTCCTGTGAGCTTCTTTGATGACCCCAGTCCTTATGTTGCAGAGCTAGTTTACATAGTGCCTCAGCATCTGAAATGTCTTATGTAAGCTGAGTATAGTAAAAAAAAGGGAGTTTCACCAGTCTTTTTATGTCTTAGAAATTGAGAATTCTACAGTTTGTGACTCAGTTTATACAGGTAACTCTTGTATTATGAGTTGTTTAGTTTATCAAGGAGAAAAAAGCCTTTGCTTGAAGTCTTATGTTGAATTTTGTTATGCTAAGTGCTCCAGAAGATGACTTGGAACTGAGACTAGGGTGTCACTATTGGTGTGTGCCTGTTCATCTCTGGGCTGCACACTCCTGTACAGTGAAACGATTTGTTGGAGATGCAGAAATAATAGCTAGTAGTTTATATGAATGGAAAGAACTTAATTGAAGTAGAAAAAGAAATCTACTGCTCTTTCAGTGATAATAAATATTTGGAAAAATTATATCAACTTTTGTTTAAAATAAACAGGTAATAAAATACAGATATTGTGAAACAATTGTCGTTACGTTTGTTTTCTTGTTTGTTTTTTTTTAAAGTAGCTTTAAGGTGGAGAATCGTTGGAAAACAATCAAATGAGATTATGATGCATGTCTTTATATTGGGAGGACTTGACTGTAGCCTTTTAACAGGCTTCTGAGAGTGGTGACAATATGCCAAGTTTAATATGAAATCATAGTAAGGTAGAGGATCCTGAGGTAGGGTACGCTTTTGCTTGAAACTTCATATAAAAGGTAGTTGAGGGCTGGGGAGGATATCATAGTGTGAAGGTGGAGTGCTGGTGTGAAAGAGCAATGTTCTTGAATTTTCTCTGTAAAAGACATTCTCCCAGCTGTGATGCCTTCTTTGATATGCTACTAGTTCTTTGCAGATGAGTAGATGCAAGGCTTCCTTAAGAATCAAAACTGTTACACAAAAATAATGTGAGTGGTAGCTTGGTATTCTCACTTTGTGCATATTATTTAATAGTTTATTGGAGCTTTGATGCAAGGTGAACTAAGAACTCTTAAGACTCAGTGCTTTAATGCAAGCTGTATCAATTTTCCATCTGTAATTGAAATACAGCAGTTTTACTGGTATCAGCTATATTTTAGACTCTGTTACTGAAAGTGTTTAAAAGTTTTTTGAGAGTTAGAGGTTGTGTAAAATATTCTGTGCTAGCTTCAAACCATTAGCATGGCAAGTATTTCAGGACTTTTTTTTTCCTTTGGCATCCTTTATAAGACTTTTTGCTTTTTTCTTTAATAGTCTCAGCCTGCTGTTAGTGACGAATATAGTGAAGTTCCATGTGCAGTGAATCTTGTTTTAAGATTAAGGTAAGAGATTCTTCTCTTTATTTTAGCATTCCTTTTTAGTTGGCCGTATTATTCCTGATCTCCCTCACTGCTTTCATAATACTAACATAAAATAAGTGTTAGCCTTTTTAATCTCCCAGTATGACCAGTATGAATAGTGTTTCTGTGACTAATTGCCGTCTTTTAATTGCTTAACTGAAATAGTGTAAAATGAAAAGCAGAGTATGAATGTGGCTTCAGGCTAAGTGTACCCTTCATTAAGTATTTCCTTTCTTTTTTTTTTTTTTTTCCTTTCAATGCAGCATCACAGTGAGAGATTTTTAATGAGTTTCTTTCACACTTCAGCAGTCAGCCTCTGACAGAAATAAACCATAGCTGTATTACAAGTTGCCTACTCAAAATGTTTTTCAGTGGCAAGTTTGATCAGCCACTGTGGAGAAGTGACAGATATTATAGAAAATGGATACAGATCCATTGTCTGACTTAAATTTATACATAGTTAAAATGAGTCAGATTAATTAAAACCAGTTTATAACTAAGATTCAAATAGTTTAACTATGTTGTCTAGTTCTTAGATAAAGATATTTTTTCTTAAGAAGCTTTGATAACTTTTTATGTATTTAAAGCTGTTTTCCTTAAATCACTAACTCTGGTTAAAAAACTTATTGCCATTCACTTTAAAACTTTTTTACATCCAGTCAGGATATCTATCAGGGATTGTAAATTCTTAATTATGGCTGTGGGGAAAAGTTAAATGTTACGGGGTTTTTATACTATCAAAAAGATAAAAAGTCAAATAGAGAAATATTTACGAAATTACAACCAGTGTGTTAGAAACAAATAGCAAATTTATGCAAAACAAGTAACTTTAAAACAGTACCATCAAAAACTGTTAGTAACCAGGAAAAAAAAAAAAAAATCAACATAGAATGAGTAGCAACTTCCAAAATCTATTATCTTTCCTTTTCTTTGACTACTTTTCTAGTGACAGCTGCAAAAAAATTGTGTGGCTGCCAGAGCTTGTTTACTGAAGGAAGGAATAATAAATTTTATTGTGGGGAGAGAGAAAAGACTTAGAGATTATTTGGAATTGGTTTAGTTGTCCAATTTACATAACTGCCCAGTTATGCTATCAATATTCTTTTTCATCTCTCTGCTGACAGACAGGTAGATGAAACCATTTACAAAACAGACCAATTTATACAGCTCTGTGGATGTACTAGTGAGGTGCTTTGGGTATTTTTAAATTACAATGAAACCGATAGAGTGATTAGCTTATACCCAGTTACTAGCAGTGTTGAAATATCCACAGGGAAAATGTTTTAGTCCTGCAAGTACAGTGAAATGTCAGGGATTATGTTTTTGGCTTTCTGCAGCTCTTAAGCAGGATGTGAAGAAAGATTGATCATAGGACACTTGAGCTTCCAAACTCTTGACCTTGCTAAGGTCAAGATAGACTACATCCACTGGTCTCCCTGCATCTATCCAATCAGTCACAACATCATAGAAGGCTATCAGATTAGTCAAGCATGACTTCCCCTTGGTAAATCCATGCTGACTACTTCTGAGAACCTTCTCGTCCATGTGCCTAGAGATGACCTCCAGAATGAGTTGCTCCATTGTTTTTCCAGGGATGGAGGTGAGGCTGACTGGTCTGTAGTTTTCTGGAACCTCTTTCTTGCCCTTTTTGAAGACTGGGGTGACATGGGTTTTCCTCCAGTCCTCTGGCACCTCTCCTGTTTGCCATGATTTTGCAAAAATCATGGAGAGTGGTAGAGTGACAACATCAGCCAGTTCACTCAGCACTCTTGGGTGCGTCTCATCAGGGCCCATGGACTTGTGAATATTCAGTTGGTGTAATTGGTCCTTAACCCGGTCTTCACTGACCAGTGAAGAGTCATCCCTCCCCCAGGCTCTCTCCCCTTCATCCAGGGACTGGAGTTCACAGGGGCTGGTCTTAGGAGTAAAGACTGAAGAAAAGAAGGTGTTGAGCAACTCTGCCTTCTCTGCATCCCCAGTTATCTGGGCTGCCACCTCATTCAGCAGAGGGCCCACACTTTCCCTGTCCTTCCTCTTACCACTGATATATTTGAAGAAGCTCTTCTTATTCTCTTTTACTTCCTTTTCCAGTTTAAGTTCTAAGAGGGCTTTGGCCTTCCTTGTTGCCTTCCTACATGCTCTGACAACTTCTCTAATTCTTCCAAGTGACAAGTCCCTTTTTCCATGAGGTGTACATTTCTTTCTTCCTTGAAATCTCCTTCAGAAGCTCCCTGTTCATCCATGCAGGTCTCCTAGCATGTCTACTCATTTTTTTACTCATTGGAATGCACCTGTTTTGGGCCTGGAGGAAGTGATATTTAAACATTGAGCAACTCTTCCGGGATCCTTTACCCTCCAGAGTTTTAGCCCATGGGATTCCTCCAAGTAGATCTTTGAAGAGTTCAGTTAGCCCTGTGGAAGTCCAGGGTTGTAATCCTACTTAATGCGCTGCTTCAACCTTGTATAATACTAACCTCTACCATGTCATGATCACTGTTGCCAAGACTGTTCCCAATCGTAATGTCCCCAGCTGGTCCTTCCTTAGTAGTTAATACAAGGTCCAGTGGTGCACCTCACCTCTCCTCACCTCCACTACCTGCATCAGGAAAATATCATCTATACACTGCAAGAGTCTTCTGGACTGAGTATGCCTGGCTGCGTGGGCTTTCCAACAAATGTCAGGGTGATTGAAGTCACCCATGACTACCAGAGAGAGTGTTCTAGAGGCTACCTCCAGTTGACTGTAGAAGGCCTCGTCAACATTTTCTTCTTGGTTTGGTGATCTGTAATAGACACCGAGAAAGATTTCACTCCCCTTTCCATGTCCCTTAATTCTTACCCACAAGCTTTCAACCTGATCTACTTCCCCCCCTGAATTGAACCTAATACATTTCAGTTGCTCTCGCACATAAATGGGGGGGGGGAGAATGGACTTTGGCAAGTCCACGGGAGTTATAAAGCGAAGACCTTTATTACCGGTACATCCCTTGGTTATATAGAGCAAGCTTCACTGACCACGCACACCAACAACAGTGATGATTGGATACATGCGAGAACCCACACACTGTTCATGCTCCTAAATCTGCTACATGATTGGTTACTATCTAACTCGCCCCCACGTCCCGGTTTTCTCTGCTTTGCTCTGCTTTATCTTCTTGCTTCCCTGCCTTTTCTCCACTGTTCTTCTTCCTTCGCACTCTTTCCATGGTTCAAGGACAGTTCCTGATAACAGTGCACATTTTCTTCCAACCAAGATCCCACACATAAAGACCAACACCACCGCCTCATCTTGTTGGTCTACCTTTCCTGAATAGTACATAGCCATCCATAACAACATTCCAGTCATGGGAGCTGTCCCACCACGTCCCAGTGATTGCAATTATATCATAGTCATGCATCCCAACATATATCTCTAACTCCTCCTGCTTATTCCCCATGCTCTGTGCATTGGCATATAAGCATTTAAAAGAGGGAGTTAAGTTTTTAGTTTTCATTCTTGTCATCCAACCATTCCCGGCCACCTCCGTGGCCACCAATCTACCAGTGAGCCCTGCGTGTGCATTGTTGCACATACCACCACCATCCACCTCAAGTGGGATGGCAGACTGAAGGCTGTCCCCGGGCTCATCTCTAGTGAGCCTGGTTTTATCCCCTTTCCCCTTTGAGCCTAGTTTAAAGCCCTTTCAGTGAGCCTTGCCAACTCCTGTGCAAGGATCCTTTTTCCCCTTTGAGATAGGTGCACTCCATCTGCTGCCAGCAGACCAGGAACCATATAAATTTCCCCGTGATCAAAGAACCCAAAATTCCAACAGTGGCACCAGTCTCTGAGCCAGTGTTCATCAGGTGCGTTTTCCACTCTCTCTGAATTTTCCCTACTACTCGAGGGATTGTTGAGAACTCCACTTGTGCACCTGAGCCTTTAACTAGTTGCCCCAATGTCTTAAAGTCCTTCTTAATTGCCCCTGGACTTCTCTCTGCAACCTCGTCATTACCAACCTGGATAGTCCTCTAGTGCAGAGGACTGCACCAGAGCAGGGAGCTTCCTTTTTACATCTCTAACCTGAGCCCTAGGGAGGCGTCAGACCGCCCTGTGGGGTGGGTCCAGTCTACAGTTGGGCCCCTCTGTTTCCCTCAGCAAAGAGTCACCCACTACAATCACCCTCTTTTTCCTCTTTGAGAAGTCCTAAGGTGTGGGGGTGAGTGACAGGCCTTGTGTGACTCACTGGATGAATCCTTGTCACCGTTTTCATTCCCTCCAGAGTCTCATACCTATTCTGCAAGTGTATTTGAGGTGGGGGTGTAGGAAGGGAAGGGGTATGCCTGCAACTCCGAGCAGGAGCCTGCTTCCACTGACTTGCCTCACGTGATTCCCCTGATGGACCTTCATCCCTGTCGTCGTTTGTTTGTCACTCGGCTTCCAGAGCCCCACACCTACTGCACAAGGGTAACCGGGAGGGGAGGGTGAGGCTGGGGTCCGACTTGCCTGCCTCGCTGAGCAGGGACCTGTCTCCATTCCCCCTTGTCTCTTGGGTCCTCTCCTTTTACCTGGTAGTAAGGAAGGAGGGGATCCTCTCCTTCATTTGCCTATCAGTGTCAAGTATCTGGCAGTATAGTTTGTTAAAAGCTTTTAATCTCTGACTTTACTGTAAGCAAATTCATAGTGGCCCTGGCCTGGCAGTGAGTGGTCACAGCCGAGACTAAAGGACTCCTGTGTTCTGCATTTTTGGGTCTAGGTGAGCAATTTGCAGTGAGCAAATTCAGACAAGCCAGCTCTGGAGAAATAGCAGCTGTGGTAAGAACATAGTGATGCTTTATGAGGATAGGATTAGGAGTCTTCCTGACCAGCCCCAAAGAGTCTTGATACATGAACTGTACCACTCTACTAAATAAAGGCCAGAGCAGGTTTGAGGCTGGCATTTCAGTGAAGTATTAACAAGGTTGTACCACACCAGGTAATGTAAATGACAAGTTTTGGGAAGACAGTAGTGTTTGCAATATTAAAGTGTGTTTAAACTGTTGTGTTAATCTGTTTTGCACCAATTCTGCTGTTCTTTCTGTTTTGTTAGCAGAAGAGCAGTTGTATAGGGTTCTTTCATCAAAGTCCAAAAAACAGATTTCCTGTATCGTAGTGCAGTCAACAAAAAAGGGTCCTTGACCTGGTGTGCAAAGCCAAGTGACACGCAGAGTCAAGATACTTGCTTTATTTCTACAGAAATAGATGCTAGGCATTAAATAGCTAATCCAGCACGCTATTAGCTCAAACAGTAGCGGTATTATATGCAGTACTAATAACAAACTATATATGATTGATTACATGATTTTACATTACATAAATTTTTGTATAGAAATTCCATTATACTGTTACCTAATACAGTATAGTAAGGTGGTCCAACATTTACATTTAAATTTTCCTCCTGTTTTTAGTATTAAAATCACCATAGGTTATGTGGGGGACACTTCACATTTAGATATTTTTCCAAATTTATTTCTGGTTTATGTAAAGAAGCCATAAGAAGGCATTATCTATAAAGGTTGACAGGATTTTACTGTCTTTAGATAACGCTCCTAATTACTCTGTCCTGTCTCTGGTTATTTTAACCTTCAAGGTCATTCTGACCTTTAATCTTGGGGGCCTTCCATTCTTGTTATCCTGGTTTCAGACCAATGCATTATATGCTTATTCAGCTTAAAAGTTTTTAACTCTTGTCATTCTGACAAACCTGGAGGCCCTCAGTCACTCACAGTCAGTCCTGGGTTACAGAGGAAGCTGCTTTCTGCATTCCAGCTGTACACAGCTGTCCTTATGCTGGGATCAGTGCAGGGTGAATGAGCTTACATTTAGGGCAGCTGTGTAACGAGAAAGATGCTCTGGCCCCTGACTGCTCTCTTTTGTTGTAATTACTGAGTAAATGTTTGTTGGGCATTTGGAAGTAAAAATACTGTTAGTTTTGGCATTTGTAGTGAATAAAAGTGGTGTAAATGACTCGCTTTGAGTCACGCAGCACTCCCTTGGGATTGTAAGGTAGCAAACAGCTAATATCCTCAAAGGTATTTCTGCATTTATCCATCTCCACTGCAATTTTTAAGCTATTCTGCTGATGTGTTTTGGTGAATTGATCATTAAGTCATATAGCTGATAAAGAATTGAGCACATCAGAGGATTTTTATGAGATTTCTTAAAATTAAATATAAGTTGTGAACCATATTATTATGGAGCAAGTTAGCTACAGTATGAAGACAGACAAGATTTCCTGTGCTTCATCTGCTACTACTTCATACCTTTTAAAGTATAGTTGGATACTCAGATAAACATTTTGAACATTAGATGCCAGACTCAAACACTAAAAGCTCAGTATATCATCCAAAATGTTGGAGGCTTTTTCTTTTAAAATAATTCACTTGAGGCAATCAAATTACATAAACTGCAGTAGCTTGATGAGTTCAGAACACACTGGTTTTACATGCTGCAAATTACTGCTTAAGGAAAAAAGGTCAGCACTGATGTGGGTAAAAATGTAAATATTCACAAAATACAAGAGAATTGAATTGGCTGATGGCGAGAATGAGAGGGGAAGAGAAGTAATCACATCAAAAGAAGGCTCAGGAAGATCTCATTTCTTCATTGATTTTCTTTAGCTTCCCCAGAGAGGAGCCATGAGGTAAGGGAACAGTAAAAAAGGTGAGCACTTCAGATGGGAAGGAGCCCTTCCTGTGTAATGGAGGCTGGCTGAGTTAGGACCTCAGGAGAGAAAGCATTTTCCTGGGGTCCTCAGGCAAGACAGGATGGTGGAGACAAAACTCTGATGGCACTTGCAATACTGCTGAGTCTTTGGCTGGGGAACTACCTTGGTTGCAGAGAATTTGTAATGGAAATTCATGGAAACATTTAGAGCCTGGTAGGCAGAAAAAATATGAGGCTTGGGAGGGTGGGGCAAAAGATTTGAAGAGTAGTGCCTGGAGATTTAGGACAGTGCCAATCTTAAGGAGGTGAGCAGCCTTCAACAGGAGTAAGGGTAGGAGGAAGTAAATGCTTCTCTGGCTTGGGTTTTTTTTTTTCCTCTTTTACAATGAGGCTATGCTACACCAAAGCCCATCAAATTTTAGATGATAGTTTTGCATTTTTTTCTTAGAAGATCAATAGTACCCATAAAAATTAAAAATTACCTTCCCAAGGGAGGGATTTTGGCAGAAGAATCAATGTATTTCAGTAATTCTTTTAGTGGATGGTCAGGTTCTGTTATTTTTCCAAAGCAGAGCAGGGTTGGACTTATTCAGTGATTGAGTAGGGAATGCCAAATTAACACCAGCCTCTGTTTAGTGCTAATGCCTTGTTCTGGATGAGAAGCACAGCTCACATTCTGAAATAATCTTTAAAGAATCCCATGGCACTCTTTATAGTATAAAGTGCTGGTATTTAACTCTGTTAGTCTGGATGGTTTCCAATTTGAGTATCTGATTTTTCTGTCCTTAACTTGGATTTAATACCTCTTTGTTTTAGTGGTTTTCTCAGTGGGACTAACTTGTAAAAACATTCTTTGCTGTCAGAGTTGCTTCTTCAGTTGGAGACAGAAATTTCCATTTTTTTTTTCTATCATTTGCACTGTTGTGTCTTGTAGTATGTTGCCCCAGAAGTGAAATTAGCAGCAGTGTGTTTTAGGTAATTCCTTGCAAAGCTTTTGAAAGGCTCTAGTATTAAATACATAATACAGACCATTGGTATTTTAAAACTCAAGTTCAGTTAAGGGACTTTGCTTGAATTTTGCAATGAACTGAAAACACTGGTTCTCAGTTGTTGCTTGATCTGTTGCCATGGTGTGTAACTATGACCCAGACTGTGAGCGATTGTTATGTTGAAATGCTGATGCTTTTGTATCCTTAGCCTCGCGGAGGAAGAGGAATTTGAGAGTGGGGAGAAATGAAATCTGTAAACCAAATTTTCTCCTGTGAGGCTGTGCACACCGAGTGTCTTGGCAGCAGACCCTGGCAGGAACTCTGCAAAGAGAGGTTTAAGGCAATTATCTGTGATTTAGTCCTCTGACGGGACTGTTCATACCACTGGGGAATGGGAGTGCAGAGGAATTATCACCCTTAATTTGAAATTTCCAGCCTAACCACTGAGTTGTTACAGATGCAGATTTAGGAAGGTCACTGTCAGAGGGTTTGACTATTTAGATTAATAACAGAGACATTTCATGGTAAATTAGGAGACTTGTTAATGGTTAATAGTTAAGAATTGCAAATTATCTAAAGCAATCTAAGATGGTTAAATTAGCTCCTATGACAGGAAGATAATTTACTGATGGTAATTTGGAATGTCCCAGGACCTAATTTAATACAGTTCCTGTACACTAGATGAATTAAGCCTGTGGAAGAACAAAAGAGGTGAATGGAAATTTTTTACTTGATACACTGGCAAATGGGATACTTCTGTTACATTGTGGCATATCTTATTTAAAATAGTGTGTAGAGAAAGTGCTAATGCAGAATTGTGTGTAGTTGCACACTAGTAATTTTACAGATAAACATTTGTGTATGTCTGCATTTCTTACAAAAATATTTCTTCAGCTAATATAGATGGTTTATCAGACTTTGAAACTGTGTCACTGGATTCTTTCTGAGGAATACACCTTGAGGGCAGCTGGACAGACAGGGCAATTCAGAATAAGTCCTGTATTAGTAGGAGTAGCTAGTAGTAGGCAGTTGCCCATACTGCACTGCAGTAGTTGTTAGGACTTACATGAAGAGTGATTTCCTCTGTGTACTGGTACATGGACAATGAGATATCACTGACTAGTCTGAACTGAAGCTCAAGTGCTAGTCTTCCTGCTATCATGTAGGCCTGTTTTTCTTTTTTTTTTTTTTTTTTTTTTTTTTTTTTTTTTTTAAGGTATTGATTACAGTAAATGCTATTTCCTCTATTTAAAAACTTTTAGTATGTTTACATTTGTTGAACTGTTCTTTTAAAAGATAGAGCTGAATGCTGTAAAAGGTAGAGGTGAATGCTATCTTAGTAAAATAAGGT
The DNA here is from genome assembly GCA_033439905.1 of Ceryle rudis. Lineage (NCBI taxonomy): Eukaryota > Metazoa > Chordata > Aves > Coraciiformes > Cerylidae > Ceryle > Ceryle rudis. The sequence goes on along the minus strand of JAAGNO010018679.1, from coordinate 4,055 downwards.
AACTAAGATTTTTAAAGCCAAGGAAGTGAGTAAGATAGATGTGTAATTTTTAATTACAAAGACTTGTTCTTCAATATAAAAGATCTTTAGCTGATCTGGTGACTATATATTATAAATAGTAAAATTATTTATTAAAATTTTTTAAAGCCCTCTGAGGAAAATGTATGATTAAGTCAACTATCCTAATCTATCAGTGTATCAGAGCTGGTCTGATCAAAACTGAATTTCAGTAGTGGTACTTGATTCTTATTAAGCTGCATAAAATATATTTATTTGAAGCACAGTAGTTCTTCACTGTTATTTGTCTCCCCTCTCCGATAAATAGCCACTTTGTTCCAATATTTAGAATGGTTTCCTTATTTCTCCTCTTGCTTTGTTATTTAAAATACTTGAACTAAGTTATTTTGAGTTTGTGTGTGCTTGTTGTTTGGGGTTTTTTTCCTTATTTTTATTTTTCCTTTTTTTCCCCTTAGTTTTTTGTTGGTGTTGTTGTTTCTAAGTATGAATTTTCTTCTGCATGACAGGAGTAGTGTGCAGTACTTTGTGGCATTGAAGAGCTTAAACTTTATCTATAATGTTAGGGGTCCAGTTATTGTTAAATTTCTAATTCTTTAGAAATTTTGGCTTACCAAATAAAATGTATTTGTTAAACTAAATGTTTGTTCTGAAGTTGTTTCTAATTTGAAATATATACTTAGAATGAATGTTAATATCATATCATATAACATAGACTTCACATGGATTTTTTTTTTGCTTGATTGGGTTTTTTTGCATTAACTTTTCCATCTGCACAAAAGACTTTGATTAAAGAAAGGGAAATTCATAACCTGCAAAGGAGATATGGGTTTAATCTCAAAGTTTTTTCAACGAGCTGCCTCAGTCCTCGGGAAGTCACTTCAGTAGGGATGAAGTCATTTACTTGCTGGAGTCTTTAGGCTCTCCATGGGGAGTTGGATATAAAGGTAAGAGATATAATGAGGGTACTTTTCTATAGGTTTGTGCTCAGAACAGTTAAATTCAGTCATCTATCCCTTTCAGACATGTCATTAAGTTGGTGAGATTCTGCTGTGAGAGCTTGAAATCATTCAGCACTTCACAAGACTGGGCATCAGATGGTAACAACCTTTGAGCAGTGTTGACTTTGAAAAAATTGAAACTAGTGACCTATAACAACAACAGAAAGTATTAACTTATTTTATTTTATTTTGTTTTATTTTATTTTGGTAGAATTTGTACAGCCAAGGTTTTCTCTTTAGAGCTTGGCAACCCCGCTGTCCCTATTTTTGCACTGCAGGCACAGCATTGATCTTCCACTTGTGTGTGGGATGTGGGAAGGAAACAAGGCATGCGAGATTGGTGGCTGTGCTCTCTGGGACATCACTGTTCTCGCCTTGGACAGGAAACCTAAAGCTTGAGATGATTAGAGATTATGTGCAATTGAAATTGATCAGGTCTTTGTCAGTTTGAAAAGATCTTGTATTTTTCAGAAGTCTTTGTCTGTGTAAATTGCTAGGGATTCCTGATCATTAATCAGTGGAGATTATATAGTTTTGGAGAATCTGACAGGCTTTCATATGACATTGTGAAATATTGGTACTCGGGGGGGTGGTAGGGGCAAATGGGTGGCAGTGAAAGAGGAAGGAGTCTGGATGTGTGTGGAACCTTCTGGTTCTCACCAATGGATGCACTTATAATGTCATTGTTGCTGAAGATAAAAAGGATACTAAAGAAAAAAGTACTCTTCTCTGTTCTGCACTCTGAAAATACCCATAGGAAGTTCTAGTTCCCTCTTGGTACAATAAGATTAGGGTTTAATATAATTTAGACAAGTGAGTTTCAGTTCAGTTATTAGAAGACTCTTAGTCCTTGCTTGTTAGGGGACTGGTGGGCTACACGAAATTCACAGGTCTCTCTCTGAGTTTCTTTTAGAAGAAGAAAACTGTTTCTGTGCTTGCAAGTTCTTGGCCTTAACTCGCAGCTGATAATTATCTCAGCCAATTCTGCTGTCCTGCTCCTTTGGCTAAATGTCCAAAGGATCATTTGTTCAGCTGTGGATGGGTCTCCCCACGCCCTGTACTGAAAATACTACTAACCCCAAGTAACTAGCTCAGAAATTCTTTGCTTGCTTGTGGTGTTGGTCTTCCTACCTAGAACTGGGTCTGTGCAATGGATTGTACTCTTGGCACATCACCGTGACACACAAGACAGGTTTGCTTTTTCTATTTTTAGTTAGGAGTTGGCTGTGTAAAGTAAAGTAGTATTGAAAGGAGTCTGCTGTTGATGTGTGAAAATGAAGTGCAAGGGTAGTAATCTATACAACAGACTATACAAGAGGATTTTATCCTGATATTATGCTCAGAAAAAAAATGCAGAAATTTTGCTTTTTCCTCCTGATATGATTTAAACAATAGTGGTTTCACCTGGTTTTCATTGTGAGTCTGTTCCTGAATTACAGTCTTCATCAGATTTCCACACAGAACTCCTTATGGCTTTTGGTCATCTAATCTATTCCTGCCGTGATTCAGTCAGTTATGACTGATTTAGATTTTAAAATTTCAGGGAAATGATTGAATAAAAAGGTGAGCTGCCCATTTCCAAATGTATTGTTACCTCATATAGAGAACATTTGTTTAAAAATGGCTATTACAGCACACTTTTCATTGATATGCACCTGTACCAGTTACTGAAATGTAACAAAAAAAGCTCTTCCTGTAATAAAAAAATAATTTCTTTGATGGATATTGCATTTTGGAAATAGACACTCTATTCTTGCATTCATGCTGGTGATGGTTCAGAACAGCAATATGCTTTATTTTCATCTCACAGAGAACACTGAAGAATGCTGAGCTGATGAAAGTACCAGTACCTGTATCAGTTATTTTTTCATTGGTTTGACAAAACTGCATGTCCAGTTGCAAGCACAGGGAGACAGATGAGCCGAAAAGGTTAATTACTTCTCATTTTATTACCCTTATATTTATTTCAAATGCTCATCTCTTTCAGTGTCTGAAGGTGGACAATTAATCTTACGTACTTTTGTTTCTTCCAAAAGAATGGTTGTGGTGTGTGTTCTTTATAAAGGTGGAAAAAGTTCTGACCTGAGGAAGAATACCAGAAAGAATAGAAACCCATTTTGCTTTCGGAAGCCTTTTTGAGGGGCTGTTTAAAGCTAAAACTTGTATTGAACTTGGTAGGAAAGTTCTTCCTTCAGGAAGATTGTGGGTTATGCTTGGAGAAAACCATAGTCTTTACCTTTCTTCAGAGTAATTTCATTCCCTGCAAATTGTATTGTATGTAAGGCTTTCAAAATAGAAACCCAGCACCAATGAGCCAACCTGCCTTCCTTAGTACAGTGCCTGTACTTCCCAGCTCCTCTGTTGTTAAACAATTTGCATCTCAGTAGATTTGTCACTGCATGCTCTGACATACTGCTGTATGGAACAGGTGATGGAGCTCTGCCGGCTACTGCACTATTTATTTCCATAGTTCCATAAAAAAGGGATATATCAGGGAGAGTTTTTCCTTTGGTGCCCTTAAATCTAAAGTAAACCACATACTTGTTTTTTTATGCTTCTTGTCCTCTCCTGTATTTTGTCATTTCAAACTATTTTCTTTAAGAAGCTCTCTGGATAAAAAAAATGGTCTAACAGCAATCCTTCCTGACTTCTGCAGTTGCTGTTAAACTATTACTTGATGTCTACTCCACTAGGGGAAAAAAACCAAACCAAACCAAACAAACCACAAAAAGAAAATATATGTTTGAAAATATTTTTTTTCTCTGCTGCAGAGTGGTGTTAGAATTGCTCAATATTCAGTTTCAATGTCTGAAAGTTACGTCTTGGTTGGCAACGAATTGGTAATATATCAGGAAATTTACGTTGAAAGGATGTCAGCATGAAGTCACCCCGCGGAAAGTAGAATAAGTTCAGGTTTAATTATTAGAAATGATGTCTGGCAGTAAAGGCAAAGTGTTTCAGAGATGGACATAAATATTTGTGCTAAGGGATCTCTCTGTTATCTTCATCATAAGATAATGCGTTTTTAAAATATTTTAA